>CM070093.1:4775000-5065000 GCA_036178185.1 Liparis tanakae
TCCATATTCGTATCGAATGCCGTAACCGTACGCCGCGAGACCCAGAGTGGCCATCGAGTCCAGGAAACACGCTGCAGGCATACAAAAAACATAAACAATAATAATTAGACATACAAACACAATGCAAACTCAACCAGGACACAGAAGGACAGTTTTTGTGGCGTAATGTTCCTTTTTTTGTTGCAACATTTTGTGGCACACGGAGAGGTCTTTGATGGACAGCCAAAACAGACAAAACATGACAATGCACTATTGTTGTACACGTTTTTGTCATTTTAACTCATTTACTGTCAGTTTTAAAAGAGGATTTATTTTCCGTTTCCTTCCCTCTGCAGCGTTGAATTGTTTTTCGAGAAGCGATACACAAGAAATCTCAAGTCTTTCTCATTTTTAAAAATGTTTTACCCGCCAGTCTGCCCAGGCCTCCGTTGCCCAGACCTGCATCCTCCTCCATCTCCTCCAGCTCCTCCATGTCCAGGCCGAGCTGCAGCACACAAGCCCCATTGTTCACTTGACAGTCATTATGGAGTATTGAATATGTGTGTGTATGTGCGTGTGTGTGTGCGTGTGTGTGTGTGTGTAGAGTCTGACCTGATAGATGGCTTCATCACAAGCGTTCTGCAGGCCCAGGTTGATCATGGTGTTCTGGAGCGTCCGGCCCATGTAGAACTCCAGAGACAGATAATACACCCGCTGGAGGAGAGGAGAGCACGTTGTTCAGAGACTGCATGAATAAGGATTCATATTTTTGATATACTTTGTTTGTGTAGCGGCTTCAGGGTATTTTAGAGCCGAGCGGCACATAACTCAAAACCGGAACCAGGCAAATATTTTCCTCCGGCGGTGTAAACGTGACGCAATGACTTGAAAACACTGAACCTCTTGAGAGAGAAAGTGGAAAGTTTTTTTTTGCAACAGAAAATAAACAATTGGGCAAGACTACTTCCCAGAAAAACATAAATACAATTTTAAAAAACACTGAATTAAAGACAGACAAACTCGTTGGTAGAATAGATTTGAAATGCAGTGCAGGTCTGCAGAATGTATTTATTTAGTTATTTATGTCTCGAACATGTATTTTAACGTTGCAAAATTAGTTCACATATACTGTAGTTCACTACATGTATATACAGCAGTGTTTGTAAACACGTGTCAATGTGATTATTAATTTTATTTCATGTTATTTAAAAAAATAATTGCAGAGTAAAACTTTTTTTTCAAACATTCTGTATTTCTATATCGTGATATTATTTGTGTACAGGCACATTTCGAGGCCATCTCATGTGGACCTGGCTGTACCTTGGGGTCCGCCTCATAGTAGAACTGCTGCGTCCGGATCCAGCGCCCCACCAGGTGGTCCCTCACGGTGTGCGCCAGGGCGAAGTAGTAGTCCCGAGGTGTCGCGATGTTTCGGTCCTTCACCAGCGTGAAGTGCAGGTGGCGGTTGAAGCCCTTCTTCAGCTCCGCCACGTTCTCCACGCCCACGATGCCCCTGATGCTGATCTGCTTGCGCTTCTCCTGGTCGGTGAGTGGGGTCGCCATGTTCGGGGCGCAGCGGGTCCGTCCGGTGGGGGGTCAGGCAGTCAGTCCGCGGAGGCCGGGCCGTGGGGAGTGAAGCCGGAAGGTGAGATGGTGGCAGGTTTTCAGCGAGCAGTCTCCTCCTCGCGCGGCTTGTCATTGGTCAGCGCAGGGGGAGGGCCGCGGGCCGCCCCCCCCTCCCCGCGGGGCGGCAGCGAGGGGCCACCGGGGCCAGAGCGCAGGTAAGAAGGACCGGCAGGTTAAAGGTGACGCTCTTCTTTGTGAGTCACGCGCACACGTCATACTGGAGTGATGTCATTGGAATGAATGCTGACAAGGAGAAACAACTTTATTGTGAAAATAAATAAAAGTTTGAGTTTTTTTGGCCCACATTTTTAGATCGATAGATAAACAAATAAATAAATAGATAAACAGATACATAAATAAATAGATAGATAAACTAAAATAGATAGAAAGATAGATAAACAGATACATAAATAGATTAACAGATACATGAATAGATACACCTAAATAGATAGAAAGATATATATATATATATATATATATATATATATATATATATATATATATATCTCTCTATATATATATATATATATATATAAGAGAGAGAGAGAGGTAAACAAATAAATAAATAGATAGAAAGATAGATGGATAAATAGATAAAAAAAAGATAGATAAACAGACAAATAAAAAGAAAGTAGATATAAACAGATACGTAAATAGATAAACAGATAAATAAATAGAGATAGATAAACAGATAAATAGATATTTAGATAGTTACATAAACAGATACATACATAGATATATAAAGAGATAAATAAATAGATGAACAGATAGATAGATAGATAGATAAACCGATAGATAGTTAGATATATAAACAGATAAATAAATAGAGATAGATAAAATATATATATATATATATATATATAAATAAACAGATATAAATATATATATATATATATATCAATAAATAAATAAACAGATTTAGACAGGCAAAGCAGGACCTTGTTGACACCTATTTATTGAATATTCACACATACAAAAAAAACACAGAGGCTCATTTTACACTTCAGTTCATCATAATAATATCAGTAATATGGTAATGATAGACATATAATCATAACAATTATAATAATCATACTGTGTTAAAATCAAATGTATAGAGTTAAAATGAGGTTATAATGCAGGTAACACACACACACACACACACACACTCACACATTTATGTATGTACATTTGGATATATAACACCCAGTGTCGCCCAGCGACTGTGTGTACGTTTTAATTCATTCATAAAAGTTTGTATGATGAACTTTAAATCCTCCCCAGGTATACGTGTATTATCTATAAAGGGTATTTGGCCGATTTACAAATAATAAATGTAACAATCACACACGTTTTTAAACACCATCAACCTCAGATGTCCAGTACAGAAACACACGTGTGTTATATGTCACTAAGAATTCTTCAGTTGAAAGGTGGCAGGTGACAGGTGTGTGAGGAACCGTGGTGATGAATTAGACATGTTGTTTAATTGTTGTTATCATGGCTGCACGGGTCAAAGCTCAGTTACCTTCTGCTGCTTTTAGAGTTTTTTAAATATATTATTATATAATTACGGCCTACTTTGAAAAAACACCAATTGAATGTTGCATGAATCAAAGCTTGGATGCTGAAGGCTGAAGTGGTTTAGAGCATCACTGTCAGCACACATGCACATATCATACTGAAAATTATATTGTTGACTGTGTGCAGCCATACGTCGCTATCAGACTATTTACAATCAACGTTAACCCCGGGGAAGAGAAAATAAAAAAACACAAAGGATTTATAAAGTTTGTTAAGACGCCCGACTGTAACCTTCCCTTCGATATATTCTGTGGGTATTATATCCAGAACGAACATGGCTGTTTTTGAGTTTGCCGCTATAAAAGCATCCTATAGCAGCAGGTGAAGTCGAGCATCACAGGTGTCACAGGTGACTCCGCTGAAGCAATGAAATCCGGTTTGTAGCAACGTTTCATGGCCGATGTGTTTGGACATGCGCGGTCCAGACGGGTCTCGGCAACTATTGGATCGATTGCTCCGAATTTCGTCTGCCCAGAAGAGGAATCTCTGATTTTCTCCACTATTTAATGAATTGAAATGATTAATCTTGGGATGAATCCTTTCCTTCCGGCACGTCATCCTGAGAGATATCTCAACAACCGCTGGATCTGACATTCATGGTCCACAGAGGAGGATCCCTCGTGGCGTTGGGCATCCGCGCCGCCACGAGGGTCACGTGTGTTGTTTTGACAGCTGTTGGATCGCCATGAAACGTGGTACGTAATAAATTCAAAAGATGAATTTCATTCGCTTTCAATACTTTGATTTGTGATAAAATACCTGCAAAACTAAAGACGATCGAAAACAACCTCAGCTGTACTTTTTGTGCGACGCAGCTTGGCCGATATGAGCGTCTTTAACACGCCGAACTAAAACGATGAACATCGTAAAAACAAGCGTTTCGCTGCCGAGCCAAAAGTACAGCATCACAGAGCTGCTCGCATGGCCGAGTCGTTGCGCAACATCCCGTTACGTCGTCACCTTTCCTGTTTGGGGAATAAAACCGGTCGGACAACAAACTACACTGTGAGAGAGACACAAACGCTTTCTTTCCTTCCGTCATAACTATACATCAAATAAAAGGAACAATGCTGAATTGTCATTGAAAAAACTAAACAATTCTGAACATCAATAACTTATTTAGCTATACACCTCTTTTCAGATCATTTCAATAACAATATTACAAAACTACCAGGATTCAGTCACCCACAGTTAAAAAAGAAAAAAAGCCAGAATGAAGCGGAGCCGCTGTTAGCACCTTATTCACAGAGCTTCACACTGTCGTCGTCTTTAAACCATTTACAACACGCCTCCGACGCACGGGATCGCCCATGTTTATGATACATTACACCCAAAATAAACCCATCCCTCCAGTCTGCAGAGCTTCAGGGAAAGGCGCCGTGTTTCTTTTCTCACAGACGACTCAGAGAGAGAAGCGTCTCATGTACACGACTACGGGGAGTCCGACTAGTGCTCCAATCCAGGGATCATTGCGGCTGCTGACCGGTCTGGACCACCTCCACCTCCACCTCCTCCACCACAACCTCCACCTCACGACCTCTCACGCCTTACTCTGGGGTTTCACATGTTCACGGTTGATGGCGGGGAAAAGCAACTTACGGGATATTGTGGAGAAAAAGAATGAAGAAGAAGATGTAGTCTATGTTGATGGTGTGACGAGGATTACTCTCTCTAACTCAAGTCCTCAATCCTCCCTCCATTAAATGAATAGTTGAATATCTTTAGAACTATGTTTATTATCTGGTTTATGGCTGTATGCTGGATATTTAGCTCCAGCTAACAGGCAGTTAGCTTAGCTTAGCTTAATGCTGGCGACAAAGGTTTCTCCATTCGTAATAAAAAACATCTTCCAGCATTTCTAAAGCTCACAAACTAGCGTCAACACATGATATCTTGTTTGTTTGTAATGTAAAAGTAACAAAAACAAGACGTTGTGGTTTTATGGGCTGTTATGTGACGGTTGTTTCTGCCCCAAAACCACAACATGATAGTTTTTACACAACGAATGAGATATAATGTGAGTTTAATTTAGACCAAGCCACGCTAGCTGTTGCCCCCCGTTTCCAGTCTTTGTGCTAAGCTAACGGTAGCTTCACCTTTAACAAACACAAGAGCGGTGTTCATTTTCTCCGAGATGTCAAACTTTAGCTTCTAGCTTCTTCTATTATCGCTGCACAAAGTCTCAGGTCAACGAGTGTGAGATTATTTTTCAACGGATTTTCACCTTCTTCAAACTACAACGGGTCAAAATACAAGGTGCAGCTCGTAAAGCGAACGCCTGCTCGTGTCCCGCGGGTGGATGACGTGTCCGAGGCGTCGGCGTGATGAAGGCATGGGCTCGGCACTGGATGGGGCCTCTGACGGGAGGGTCACGGGGTCAGTCGGTCAGGGGGTCGAGGAAGAGGAGGGTGAAGGTCAGGTCCTAGCTATCGACCGGTAGGATGAATGAACCCTGGGTAATCCGCCGTGTGAGTCCTTAGCACTCAGAGCCAGAGGGGTCCGCCTCCCCGGGGGTGTAGAAATCAGGGATGGGTAGACCAGTGTGCAGTGTGATCTGAAGAGAAACACACACACACACACACACACACACACACACACACACACACACACACACAGAGACCACACACATGGGTGACTAAATCATGGGAAAGGCGTTTCATTTATTTCTCTGCCTACAGGTGGAGCTGTTGGACTATCTCCTTGTTTTCTCTCAGAGCTCTTGGCTTTCTACAGCCAGAGATGGCATAACAAAATAAAAATAAGAATAAGAAATCCAAAGCTAGTAATTAACTGTTATTGGGTCTTTGAAGCTTCCTCTTTCAAGGTTTAATCTCCTGAGCCCATATTTGTATAACTCGGAGGAGACGTTTTAATGAATAATAACTCTGCTCATTTGATATGTTGCGGGTCTACAAGTAGAACACCTCTGTTGTGGCCTGCGGCGCTGCTCGGAGAGGGGGGGCCAGAGCCGGGGACCGGACCCCCGGATCGGAGACAAATGGGTTTCATTTCCACAGAAAACTAAAGTGTAAAAAAAAAAATGTTTTGCTGTTTTGTGCAGAACTCTCTCAGCAACTTCCTGCAGTCTCCGCCGGGTCCACGCTAACGCTAGATTAGTGTCTTTATTACACAAACAATTACAAAGTTTGGAGAGAAAATTTCTCATTTGTAAAAATGAAATTGTTAATTTTGTGCATTCAACTAGAATTTGCTGCTGCAAATTAAAAACCTTTGCTCTCAAAACAAAAGTCTAGTTGAGTTTGCACATAGTGGGCGGGGCTTATGCTGCTGAAGCGAGGCGTTTCTATTGGTGGGTTGGACCTGCTCTTGGCTAACGGGAGGTTACGGGGAGGACGTGGAGGTAAGTCATGACATGCGTTTGTCGAAAGTATTTTGAACGTCACTTTGTTTTTATGTTGTTGTGAAGTCTCTTTAAAGAACGCCATGGAGGGCTGCTGTGTTGACATGCAGCCAATGAGAGCCCACGTTACATGCATCAGGTTTATCAGTTATTTTAACGCATGTAAGCGTCTTTGAGCACCTGGAAAAGCGCTATATAAATCAAATGTATTATTATTATTATTAATATGCAATATTAATACTCTGTCTAAATTTGACACTGCAGTCATTAGAATTATATTTGTTTATGCATATATGTTATGTATATATATATATATATATATATATATATATATATATATATATATATATACACATATATATATTTTATTTGGTATTTTATATTTTATTTTGTATACTTTGCACAGTCGTATTATATTTGTTTGTGTGTGTATATATATATATATATATATATATATATATATATATATATATATATATATATATATATATACAAATTTCCCCTTGGGGATTAATAAAGTATCTATCTATCTATCTATCTATCTATTCTATATGATGCCGTTTTATCTCCATGTCCAAACTGAACTTGTAGATTTTTTTGAATATATTATTTATTTTTTTCCGCAGATTTTTAATTTGAGAGCAACATTCTAGTTTCAACTAACAATTAATTTACTTCCAAATGCTACTTTTTCTCTCAAAACATTTTTTTGGTTTGCGTAATAAAGACACAAATCTTTTTTTTTACTGTGTCTATCTTTACGGTCTTGATGCTAAGCTAAGCTTACACACGCAGACATGCGAGTGAAGGAAACCATTCCTTTTAAAGCTTCTTCAGGGAAAACAAAAGCAGACATCGGTATGAAAATGAATTAATTTCTCAATCTTTCCAATACAGGAATGAAAATAGTTTAAATAAAAAAGGTGTAATTTAAAGACAGTAGTTCATATACAATCCTCCTGCTACCTGGACATTCCGGTTGAGGCTAATCGCGGGGTAGTAGACGCCCTCCAGGGCTTCGAACGCCACCGGGCCCTGCTGCTCGTCGTTGATGAGGAAGATGAGGATCCTGCGTGTGAAGTCCAGGAGAATTCCTATCGTGGCTCCTTTCCCGATGCCGCCGTCCGTCCTGCACAAGCACACAGCGAGAGAGCGACTGGAGGATCAAGTAATCATCCATGTCAGTATTCTGAAATGGTTGTACCGGTTCTCTCATGTTAGAGGATCCGTGTGATGACCCTCAACAGACGCCCCTGAACGCAGCATCGCTCTCTACCTGTTGGTGTGCGAGTTGTTGTGCATGAACCAGGAGCGGTTGTTGTCCACGTACATGGCCCAGGCCTTGTCGTCCTTCCCCAGCATCACGTCCTTCAGCACGTCGGCCCGAGCGATCCCGAAGGCCGGGTCCGGGTGGTTGTCATAGCGATCCACGGTCATTTCCCAGTAATGGACGCCGCGGGAGAAGGCCGAGTTACCCATGACCACCCTGTCGTCGTAGCTGTTGCAGGACACCGTCAGGTTGTCGTTGGAGAGGATGATGTCGGGGTGGGCGGAGGCCGGGTCAAAGGTGAACCAAGCGACTGTTCACACACACACACACACATACGGGAAGAGTTAACACACACTGCTGTTTAGCATCAGCTGATGGTCATGACTATACAAAAATGAATGTAGCGGCCGGAGGGTCGATGAGGTGAGGTCACACTGTCAAGACGGGATGACTGGATGAAAGAAGAGGCGGAGGAGAAGAAGATTCACTATCACTATTGGGATTAGTCATTCTTAGCATCAAACTCTATGACTTAATTTATCACTTAATCCTAAAAAGTCTTATTAGCATCAAACTCTATGACTTAACTTATCGCTTAATCCTAAAAAATCTTATTAGCATCAAACTCTATGACTTAACTTATCACTTAATCCTAAAAAGTCTTATTAGCATCAAACTTTATGACTTAACTTATCGCTTAATCCTAAAAAATCTTATTAGCATCAAACTCTATGACTTAACTTATCACTTAAGCCTACAAAATCTTATCATTTATTATAAAATCAAAATCTGCATCAGACAGTCTGCAAAAGATGGTTGGCATTAGTTGTCACCGGCTTGGGACACCACACCAGTTATGACATTATGATATACTTTAAAATACATCGGTTCATTATCTCTTGGTTTCTGTGTCATCAGTTCACCCAAAATATAAAAAGACGCCTTGGAGGTAGACAATTGATACGGAATAAGAAATCAAAGTTTGCAATGTGTTTATTGTTATTCATCATTCTTTATTTATTTGTAATTTATTTGTTTTTTAATTTATTTATTTATTTTCCTTTTTAATTTTAATATATAGTTTTAAATGTAATATTATATATATTCTTACTATTCAACTTGTTTTGCTTTGACTCTCTGTGGAGCACTTTGTAAACATTGTTTTTAAAGGTGCTATATAAATAAAGTTATTATTATTATTATTATTATTATTATTATTATTATTATTATCATTCAGCGAGCCAAACCCCTTTGATGTGTGACGCACTCTGCAATAAACAGTTCTGGTTCTGGTTCGTTAATCTGTTCCTGTTCTTGTTCCTCCCAAAGCCTTCATGAATAAAGCGGTCGGTTATAATTAATCTGCTTTGTGTCATAAACATGCACAACTTTCAAAAACAAGCTCAACGTCTATTTGAGCACTGAATATATATAAAGTATGTTTCCTGTTGAACAACTCTTTCTAACTTCCTTAAACAGGATGATGATAGATAAATGTTGCGCTGCCCCCTAGTGGACACAAAGAAAACTGCGTCAATTTCAAACAAAATTCCCTTCATTGTTAAATAAATGTTTAATAATGTGTGTGAGCTGACCCTTTAACTTTCGGTGGACTCACTCCAAGCCGGCTAAATTGAAACCTGATAACTTTGCAAACTGTTTGACTGCGTTTAAAAAAATATATTTTAAAGCTCTAATCTGCATAGAGACGTGTGAGAGTAGATGAGACGTCTGGGCTCTGCCTGTGGGCTCCACACGGGACTCGCTGTCCACCACCGGTCCCCTGGTGTCGACGGGCGCTAAAGTTTCATTACGCTGCCTTTATTTCCCAAAGGAAATATAATAACAAAGACATTTATTAGAAGGCCGTATTGAACGTTTAATAAGTGCAGCCCACGGAGCAGCAAACTGCCCACCTGCCGGTCGGAGGAGAACGGAACTGATGACACAGGCAACGGAAACGAGGGGGGTGGGGGTGGGGGGGGGAAACAGTCGCCCATACCTGTGCCTAGAGACTGAATATCACACGGGGGGAGTCCAGCTGAAATGTGAAATGAAGAGGAGGAGGAGGAGGAGGAGGAGGAGGAGGAGGAGGAGGAGGAGGAGAGGGAAAAGAGGGGAGGAGGAGGAGAGTGGAGCGAAGCAGACGGCGTAGAGCGGAGGAGGAGGAGGAGGGATGGAGGAGAAGGGGTAAATAAAGTAATCAATTGATATCAGGGATGCCAGTTCTTAAAACACCACAGAAGAAATCCTAAAAAAGGAGAAAAAAATGATAAACAAGTAAAGACAACAAAGATGCAGGAGGTAAAAACCCAGTCTGGTCCGGGTGGAGGATGTCAGAGTTCTGCAGAAACACAGAGGGGTTAGAGCCCAGCTCCTGAGTGCAGGCTGAGGGGGCCGGGCCCTTCAGGTCCACTTAGGGAGGACGAGCGTCCCCAAACATTTAACTAATGGGGGAAGCGAGCGCACGAGTGGATCATATATTATGTTCACCAAGCGGCTGCTTGAAGAGCTCCGACTCCCCCGCCAACAGAACCCACTTCCGGGCTGAAAACCCTGCAGAGTGACCTCTCTGGAGGCTTTTACTGTTATTGTTATTATTGATGTGAGGTCATTGAAATCCTTTAGAAACGCATAATACCAAATAAGAAAAACTCAAAGTGAGTTTTCTTTACCTCTAATTTCTTTTCTGAAAGAAGTTGTCTTTCTGAAGGTTTTCGTCTATTTATCGTTCTTCAGATCTTTATGAGCTCACTTTATTGCCGCTTCACTCCCGAAAGAAGAAAGCGTCTCAAGGCTAGGATTTTCACCCGGTGACCGCAAAACTATATTATTAACCGTTATTACACCTGTGATAGAAATGCCTGCCAGCTGTTTGCTAGAACACAACAGTATATCTAATATATTATTATTACATAGTCCCCAGAAACCTTTTTGTAGATCTGATCATGCAAAAAAACGAAACAAAAGAGTCTAAACAACACATGGATACAGTAGCAAACATGTGGCAGGCATAGTTATTAAACATGTATATCTCGTGGAAGGCGTATTTGCTGAATATACAGTTTGTTTTCTTCATAACAGAAGCACTCTTAAGAAGCACTAATACATTATTATTCTGTTGGCGACAAAGACTCCAGTCTCTTCAACTCTTTGGAGAGAAACCATTTTATTCCCACGACCGGCCGAATGAATCCAAATGAATGGATTCTATTTTAAAAGGTGTGTTATTTCCCTCTAGAGAGGGGGGGGGGGGGGGCTTCACGTACTCTCGGAGGTCTGCATGATCAGGGTCTTGCTGTACTGGCCCACCCCGCTGTTGTTGAAGGCCTTCACCCTGGACTTGTACGTGCTGTTGAAGTGGAGCCCGTCCACCGTGCAGATGGTCTCGGTCCCCACGTACACTTCCTGTCGAGACAACACACACACACACACACACACACACACACACACACACACACACACACACACACAGGGCTTCCTGTTAAGGTGCCGGATACATGGAGTGTGTATGGAGTGTGTAGTGATGATGCAGAGGGTCCCGCTTCTCTCTCGGCCGGGCCCCTGGAGGAGCGTCCCGTGTCATGGGGGGGAGTGAGTGTACTGAGAGAGCGAGAGAGAGAGAGAGTGGGCGAGGGCGGCCCACGCCGGGGGTATAAATAGACGCGGGGACAGACGAGCTCGCCAAGCTCAGTGCGGCGCTGCGTTGGCGAGCGCCGGTGAATCAGAGGAGCAGCGGAGAACTTGAAATGAAACGGTTCCAGTTGGAGTTGAAGACGCCGGGCGGCCGGAAGCACCCCGAGGTGCTGCCCGCATGTTCCTGCTGTCCATCTCAGGGTCACAGTTAAAGCTCAATTCAAAAAATATGAAATATGTGTAATAACCCCAAAACTATTTCACTAACTTATCCTGTAATATGACATATTATTACTATGTTTAATTTAAAACTGTATCCCAAACTGTAAATATTACCACATTTCTGTACACACTAACATCTTCTGGATGGTGTTTTCTTTTATATTCTATTTTATAGTGTTTTCTATTATATTTTGGTATTTTATAGTGTTTTCTTTTATATATTTGTATTTTATAGTGTTTTCTTTTATATATTTGTATTATAGTGTTTTCTTTTGTATTTTAGTATTTTATAGTGTTTTCTTTTATATTTTTGTATTTCATGGTGTTTTCTTTTATATTTTTGTATTTCATAGTGTTTTCTTTTATATTTTTGTATCTTATAATTTCATTTTTGTATTATATTTTTGTATTGTATATTGTTTTCTTAAATATTTTTGTATTTTATAGAGTTTTCTTAGATATTTTTTGTATTTTACAGTGTTTTTTTATATTTTTCTATTGTATAGTTTTCTTTATTATATTTTTGTATTTTATATACATATATTTTTTTATATTTTTGTATTTTATATTGTTTTCTTAGATATTTTTGTATTTTATATATATATTTTTTTATATTTTTGTATTTTCTTAAATATTTATGTATTTTATAGTGTTTTCTTTTATATTTCTGTATTTTTTTATATTTTTGTATTTCATAGTGTTTTCTTTTATATATTTTTTTCTTTCTTATTATCGTGTTATATCTACCCTGGTGACTCGTGGAGCCGTGCTCTCGATGCCCAGTATGTCTGGACGGCTCGAGGCACAGATCGCAAATAAAAAGCTTGAATCTGGATGTGCAGCTCAAACAGCTTTACGCTACACATCGACGTTCACGCGTTCATAAAGCCAAGCGGTTAATCACGGGGACATAATTACATTTTCAGGATCTTGCCATCGCGCACAATGACAAGACCTTCAAATTAAGTGTTGCTCGACCTTAACGAGCCACATCCAACGCAATCTCTGCACAACGGTATTATTCTTTAACCGTGTGAACTCCACGAGTCGCTTAACTAGATTAAAACATCCGCTCTCTGGTTGGATCTATAAACCCAAACGCCATCTCGGTACGTTCCATCTCGACGAGCTGGCGTCGAATGCGCACGATCAGCATTCCGAGGTTGCCGGTTGTCGAGTGCGTTGGCAGGTTGGATGTAAACGATCTGAGGCAACAGTTGTGATCGAGGCTGAGGGATGAGCAGACGGAGAGGCTGGAGGCCGACGGCTGCTCCCTGGACACTAAAACACAGGATGCCTCGGAAAACAGCTGCCGGACCGTCGACTAGAAACAGGATCGAGATGCGAGTCTGGACAAGTGTCGTCACATCTCAAGTCCACATTTATTTAAAGTGTAAAAGTCAATAAGACGGATTCCAACCGAACCGTGTCCACCGTGAACCAAAAAAGTCCAATATTTAGACTATTATCTCATGTTTTGGCAACTTTAAGTGAAATGATCTACTGTTCTCTGTGTGTGTGTGTGTGTGTGTGTGTGTGTGTTAAGCATTCAAATGAAAGAAACCACTTTAATCATGTGTCACCAGCTGTTTCCAGGAAGCTGACGGACACGTTTGGGAGCTTTGAGAGGTCGACTGAACCGTTAAGGAGGAGGAGGCTAAGAGTGAAATATATGATGGGGGGGGGGGGGGGGGATCTGCATCTGAGATTATTTAAACTACTCTGCAGGGAGTTAACATCACTTTAAGGAAGTGGAAAGACTTTCCATACTGACGGCTTCGCTGTACGTCGGCCCGGGTTCAGAGGTGGGACACGGACCCCTCGGCCGTTGTCCTGGCGCTGTTGCTCGGGGGGTTTAAGTTCCACTGGAACAAAGCGGCGGCCTCAATGTATTCAAAGCATAGAGACCCGGGGAGCGTCTTAGCGGGATGGATTACACGGCGGATCTGGGAGCGGGTATAAATACGGCTTTGATGCCGGATCACACTTCCTGTGGGATCATCCCAGCTGGCAGCTGCATCACAGACCCCCCCCCCTCCGGGCGGCGCCGCGGCGCCACGTGACCCGACGGAGCCGTGTGCGGTACGAGAGGGAGGACCGAGGGATTCCAGCAGCAAAGCGTTGGTTTCACATTCCCCCCACCCCCATTCCCCCCCATCCCCCGGGTGGAGCTGGGGGCCTCCCCCCCCCCCGGGACCAAAGGAGGCGGGGTGTTGTGTAAAGGTGAATTATTACTCCAACTGGTGCTGTTTTTTTCACTTTGTGTCTTGTAATCTAAATGTAAATCCAACAGAGACCCCCCCCCCCCGAAGTCTCCCCCCCTTGATGAAGGCGGGAGATGCATCCTGACCACCTACCCTGAACAGCCCCATGTTCCCATCGTCCAGCTCCAGGATGTATCCGTCCACGGCGATGGTGGAGAGCGGCGGCTGTTTCCATGACAACGTGGCGCTGTTGTTCTGGGTGCAGCATTCCTCCAGCTGGAGCATGGGAGCAGCTGGGACTGAGAGGGGTGGGGGGGGGGGGGGGGGGGCAAACACAGACAAGATTACAGCACAGTGAGCTATGAAAGGACAGCCGCGGGCGCACACACACACACACACACACACACACACACACACACACACACACACGCGATATGACCTGTTCAATATTTATCCTTTATTAAATTGAATGATGAATATATGAATCCAGAATCAAAATCTCCCGCGTTATAAATATTAACCCGCCAAACTTATTTCAGCAAAACACGGACGGAGTCAGAGATATGGCACCGTGTGAAGTTCATCAGACACCGAACACACACTCGGACGTCAACGCACACACGCAGCGCAGGTCACACTGCCGCTGAATAAATGTATTCCTGCATTTACTCTTCAAGTAGTTTGGGATTTTAAAAAGATACAGAGGTCAAATGATGAATAAGCGTTCTCTAAATGGCTCATGTAAACGGAGGGGACTCTATAACACAATAATAAACATTAGTGGACAGAGATACCTTTTATAAAGCTACTACACACACGTTCAAGGGTTTGGGCTCACACCGACAATTTTGTGCATGAAAACTAAAACTTTTATTTATCAAATGAATAGAAAACATCGACGAGGTTAGAAATAATCATTTTTATTTTAAATATAAATTTTAGTCTTCAAATTTGTCGCTCAAAGGAAGGCCAGTTTTATAGCTTCTTTCACCAGTATAACTGTTTTCAGCTGCGCTAACATATAAAGGGTTTTCTACCCCTCCGTTAGTCTTCTAAGGCGATAACACAATGTACCATAAGAACACTGGAGATGTTCCCTTTGGCCCCTGTTACAATACTGAAATTTAGCTTTTATTTTTTTTGCACTTTTGCACATTTCTAAGTGACCCCAAACTTTTGACCGGTAGTGTGCATAAATAGTCGAGGTACTTTACTGACGGTCTGAGCTGCTCGGGGGTCTCGTCTCGTTACCTTTCATCTGGACAAAGTCCAGCTGGTGGATGGTCTGCAGCAGCGGCCCGCTGTCCAGGGTCAGGTCAAAGTCGCTGCTCATCCTGGGGGTGAGGGTTCCCTTCCCCCACTGGCCCTCTGTCATGTGGACCCTCCGGATCAAAGCGTCGGAGATCTGAGGACAACAAATTAATGAACCGCTACTCATTAACAACAACAACAACAACAACAACAACAACAACAACTACAACAACTGTGCCGGGAGCCTTTTTTCTCTTTTTTTAACGGGGAAATTAGAAGCAAATCAGCTGACAATGCAAAGATGTGAGAGAATAAATAAAAAGAGCAACATCAAGTCAAAGGTGCATCCTCCTGAATATCTTTTCCAAGGATATTATTAGCCAGCCAGCAATTTACCAGATTCTAGGAGAAGTTTCTTCTCTTTTTTTAACGCACAAGAACATTTTCCTAGACTTACAACTCAAAGAGGCAAAATGGGTAAAAATGCGGATTTGAAAACACAAAATCATAATCAGATCAGGTGAGTTGAGATGTCATGCAGATGTTGTCATGAGTCGGGTTGAGTTCAGGGAAACCGGTCACAGCCGTAGACCAGCAGGACGACTGGTCCTCAGCTGGTTTCAGGAGCCTGAAGAGGCTGACGATGGATGCTCCGGGAAACACGTTTTCATCCTGCTGCACTTTGTTTCTTTACATTGTGACGCTCCAGAGCGCGAGCTGCAGCCGAGGCAGAGGGAGGGAGGGAGGCTGGTTGAATACCTGCAGGAAGCCACTGGGGTCGTTCTCCTTGATGACCTCCAGGCAGTACTCCATCAGCCCCGTGGTCTGACGCAGCTTCACCGTGCAGTGGGAGATCTGATCCCGGACCACCTGGGGGGGGAAGAGGAGCAGGAGGAGGAGGAGGAGGAGGAGGAGGAGGAGGAGAACAAGAACAAGAAGAAAAAGAAAAAGGAGAAGGAAGAAGAAAACAGAAGAAGAACAAGAAGAAGATGATGACGAAGAAGATGATGACGAAGAAAACGATGACGAAGAAGAGGAATAATAAAAAGAAAGAAGAAGAAATATAAGTGGAAGGAAGAAAAATAAGAAGGAAAAGAAAGAACAAAGAGAAGAAAGAAGAAGAAAACAGAAGTGGAAGTAAAAAAAATAAGAAGGAGAAGAAAGAAGAAGAAGGAGAAGAAAAATAAGGACAAGAAGACGGAGAAGGAGAAGGAAAAAAGAAACAGAAGAAGGAGAAGGAAGAAGAAGATGAGAGAATGATGGAAGGAAAAAGAAGAAACACCAACGAGGAAGTTAAGTTTTGCAAGTATAATACCAAAATAACAACAACAACAACAACAACAACAACAACAACAACAACAACAACAACAACAACAAGCACACAGGGCGGATCGTGGTGTGTTAATCGTCGGCCGGTTGGTGTCGTCACCCTGGAACATGAATAAGAGGCTCAGAGACGGTTTGACGACGTTCTGGAGAGAATAAATAGGCCAGTGAAAAAAATAAAAAGAGAGGAAAATTACCATGAATAAATATGCAGAATAAATGTTGATAAATGAGGTGAGAAGAGAGACGGAGGAGAGGAGACAAGAGAAGGAGGAGAGGAGAAGAGAGAAGGATGCGGAAAGATCTGAAGACTAAAGTTGTGTGACAACAAGAGGAAGAAAAGAGGGAGGCTGGACGGAGGAGGAGGATGAGGACCGAGATGGAGGGAGGAGGCTGGAGGAGGCGCTGTTAACGGACGAGGAGACGCCGGAGGAGAGGAATAGCAATAACCAGATCAGCAACGGGATCGTCACGGCGATCGATCGATTGAGTGATGTGTCCTCGCCGAGACTCTCACACAGACAGAGGGAGGAAGAGGAGGAAGAGGAGGACACATACACACACTTTGCATTTTGCACACTGTCTATATTTATTTTATTTTACACTGCTGTATTTGCATATATGTTGTGTATATATGTATATATATACATATATATATATGTATATATATACATATATATTTTATATTTTATTTTATTTTTTATATTATATTTCACTTTGTATACTTTATGCACAGTCACTGTTTCTTTCTTTCTTATATTTATATTTTATTCTCGTGTGTTTAGTTTATTGGTGCTACTGTGTCGACAAATTTCCCCTTGGGGATTAATAAAGTATATTTCTATTCTATTTTATTCTATTCTAACAGGAGGAACAGGAGGAACAGGAGGAAGAGGAGGGCGACCTGTTGCTGACGTGAACGGAGGGGAAGTGACATTTAGTTTCTCAGGCGTGTGAACGCCGTCACCGGCTGATGAGACGACTCTGAGGTACTTAGATTGACTCCCCCCCCGCCCCCCCCTCCCCCCCCCACACCGCTTTGATCCGATTGGCTACCTGATCGCCGTGGGGAGATTCCCCGCTCCGCCGCCGCCGTCCACGCAGCCTCCTCGCAACAGTGTGAAATGAGCGAGGAGGTCCTGGACCAAAGGGGTTGCTAGGTAACAGAAACTTCCCTGTTGCTATCCGAGGGGCTCCGAGGCCGAAACGGAGAGAGGAGGAAAATCCTCACTGCAGGCCGACGGTAAACGCAAAGACGATTTACCGCCGACCGCATCAACACGGCGGTCATCGACGCCCAACGCACATCAGAGGCTTTCATCCAGGAGATTATCATCCAGATTACTGGGTGGAGCGCGGCTGTAACACACACACACACGACACACTGTCAGCGTGTGTTTTAAGGCTCTAAGAACATACAAGAGTCAAGTGTGGATGATTTCGATTAAATGCTGGATTTACTTTTATATTAGTCGCTATTTTATATATAATGATTTATAATTTTGATGGAAATTCAATTTAAAATTGCATACTAAATGTCCAAATCAACCACAAATACCAAAAGTATATCCATCTCAACATCCTTAGTCGACTCTGTATCGTCTCCTGTTGCATCATCCTTCCTTAAATGTAAATTATGCGGACATAATATTGATTGTGGTCAAAACATTTCGGCATATCATCTTTAGGTCACTAACGCGACGCGTGACGCTCGTTTTAACCCCTTAACCTCCAGTTTACTTTCAAAGGAGCTCGTTGGGAGTCACACGCTCGACGAGCTTCACTCCAACGTCAGAGGATCGTAAAGCTGTGTGGTTGGTTTGGGGCAGCTAAAAAAGACGATTTAAACTCAACGCGGAGACTTCAAAATAAAAGACTTTAACTTGTGACCCACTTCTTATCTCCTTTCCATCGGCTGCAAACACCAGGGGAGGTAAGTTTCTCTAGATCACGTCTGTGAAGGGACAGAATCTGGATACGGGTCCAAAAACGACTGAATACTTATAAAAACTAGAACGGGCACTCGATAGAGCGCATACCTTCGCATATCACAATATTGGGCATTGAATTATGAACATTTTGGCATTAGTTGCATGCCAATTGGATAGAATTGGATTGACCGTGCTATGGTAAAAATAAGATGTTGACCTTTTCATGATCTTGACCTTGACCTTTGGCCCGATCGATCCCAAAATCTAATCAAATGGTCCCCGGATAATACCCAATCATCCCACCAAATGTAATGCGATTCGGTTTAATACTTTTTGACTTATGCGAGTATCACGCATATAAATAAATAAATAAATACACGGCGATCAAAACATAACCTTCTGCATTTTCAAAGCGAAGGTAATCATCGGTCAATTATCAGAAAGACAGCAGGAGCTGAAATGAACCGAACATCAACATGCGACTCCAAGAAACCCAAATACAGCAAACTGCCGGTCTGATCGGACCCTTGAGAGGATGACATGAACTCCCACTAAGGAATCATTTAAATAATTACAGAGACACGGATAATCATGTTCTCATCATTCTTTAGTGCTGCGTTCGATCGGAGGAGGGCCGCTGTTCAACCTCTTCTCATTCAGGGTCTCGTTCCAGCTGTGATGGTTCATATTCCTATGGAGCATCCTCAGCCCGCCGTCCCGGCTGCCACTCCTCCACACGCAGCCGGAATCACAAGCTCCCCCCCCCAGAGGACGATGTGTGGATGGAGGGATCTCGCGGACAACTTTGATCGGATATCGTCTTCTTTCCCCGCCGCTCCTTCCTCTCCCGACGCTCGCTGCCCACTGAGAGCGGCTCCTCTCGGCACCGCGGTCCTCCTCTCCTGACAATCAGCCGTTGTTTAGCGTTTGGAGTAAGATCAGCGGATAAATGAGGAAGATTTGTGGAAGTGAAGACGAGATGAACGGAGGTAACGCCGTCCTCGGATGACATGGATACCAAAACGATCCCAAACCACAAGCTTTACCTTACAGATGTCATTAATATTCAGATAAAGGCATGTGGGATGCAGGTGAGAAGTGTATTCATGTTTAATAAAACATGTCACTACTAGGAGCTGCTAAAACATGACAAGTGACAATACACTTTTGGGCCACTTGGGGGCAGTAGACACAACATAAGCATCCTCGCGACATTGAAGTTGATACGCAAACTCATGAGCAAAATATAATCTTTTATTTGGAGTCTTGTTTCTATTCACCTGATGCATGTAAATCCAATATATAATCTCCTTTCAGCTCAGTGGTTGGTCTCCGCCCACTAATCTCTGACTCAAGTTGTCGGTCATACAATTTTAAAAGAGTTCATCAAATTCCTGCGCCGGCACTAAAACATTTTCAGGGTATTTCAAGGAGCGGGCCGATATCGTCCGGCGTCTCATCAGCTGCTCAAGTTAAGGAGTCAGCA
Organism: Liparis tanakae; assembly: GCA_036178185.1. NCBI lineage: Eukaryota > Metazoa > Chordata > Actinopteri > Perciformes > Liparidae > Liparis > Liparis tanakae. The sequence goes on from CM070093.1 coordinate 4,794,856, forward strand.
GGCCGCGCCGCCTCTTTGGGAAATGAATGAACTCCTTCTATCTGTTTCTGTCGCAGTTATTAGGCCACTGCGGCACATTTGGCCTTGTAAGACACCGAGGCTGCAGTCACCTCGCCTCCCTTTACAGCGGCAACACAGGCCGGTACAGTCAAATATATATATATATATATATATATATATATATATATATATATATATAATTATATTTATGTATCACGTGTGCAAAAAGTGAATAAAAAGATGAGACGGGTAAAGGATGGAGGCACAGGAGGAGAGGATGGAAGGTGGTTGAGGAAAGAGGGAACAGTGAGAGAGACAAGAGGGAGAAACAGGAAAACAAACCGGTGAAAGATGAAAGGAAGAAGAGCGAAGGGATTAAAATCACTTCCTCCTCGCTAACAGGAAGTGACGCGGGCCGCTTCACACGGGCGCCCGGCTGTCAGCGAGGATCGAGGAGCTTCCTGGAAGACGAGCGGCACCTCTGGAAACGTCAGATGGGTCGCGAATATATATTTTTTTATCAACGGCCATTTGAAGTTAAATTGATTGTTTGATTGTTTTGTGTATAAAATGTCATAAAATTACATTTTGTCTGACCAACACATTACAATAAATTAAACAAGCGGCAAACTTTCACAATGGAGAAGCTTGAACAACAAATGGTGAAAATTATTAGAAAGAAATAATCAATGTCAAGAAAGTAGAAAATAATCAGAACTAGTCATTATCGAGTAGAAATGACAAAAAAACACCAATATGTTCTGCTTTTATCTATTTTTATAGTAAATAAGACAATGAAGACGTTAAAGTCTAGTAAAACTGTGATGGACACTGTTTATGATTATTAAGACTTAATTATGCATTAATAATCAATGTTGTAGGTGCAGCCTTAACACGTTTTCCGTGGATCGCTTTATGAAAAGAAAAACTAGCGATGAATAATACACAAAGTGAATTCAGCAGCATCCTCAACATGTCACTCTCCTCCTTTCTGCAGAAGATCCTACTGCAGCCATTACAACTGTGAGAATTAATCATTTGATATTTGCCTTCAGTGTCTATAAAGAAATATATATATATATATATATATATATATATATATATATATATATATATATATATATATATATATATATTCCAGTTTCATCTGTTCAAGCCGTTCCCCATGTTTGAGTGCTTGGAAGAGGAGGAATCCGGGGAGCAGAGATCCCCCGGAGCAACGCTTAGTGAGATGACGAGGAGTCAACACGGAGGTCGGCAAATCACTACGGGGGAAATAAGAAGAGCCTGAACGCACCGCGGCTCATCAAGGCGTCCGGCGGCAAACGCGAGAAGACGCTTTAGTTTCTGATTCACTTTGTGAAGAACTCCTCATCACGTCTGCTGACTCCCAGAAGGAAGACAGTGAAGGGGAGGCTGGCTTTGATCATACGGAATACGTTCCCCATTCCCCTTGCAGAGTCAGTAACTTCTTTTAAATCACTTCTTAAAACCCATTTCTATGCAGAACTTTGGTTCCCATAATTTAATTTGTCTTTTTAATGTATTTGGTTTTTAATTATTTTTAAATTTAAATTTAAATTTTAATATATACTTTTAAATGTAATATTGGTTTCTTGATATTCCACTTGTTTTGCTTTGACTCTCTGTGGAACACTTTGTAAACATTGTTTTTAAAGGTGCTATATAAATAAAGTTATTTTTATTATTATTATTATTATTATTATTATTATTATCATTATTATTATTAATAATAAAACACTGTGCTGCTAGTTAGCTTAGCATAAAGACTGGAAACAGCTAGCCTGGCTCCGACCGAAGGCAACACAATCTGCCCCCTTACCAAGAGGATGGAACAATCTGGCACATTAAAACTATAACCTGCTGTTATTATATTGATGCTTTTGCAGATTAAACTAATAAAATAAGGTGTAAATCAGTGAATCTTAGAAGCTAGCTAGTGTCCTCATTTCCTGAACTCATGTTCGGTAAGATAGGCTAATAAGTTAGCCTATCACCCAAATACTAACTATTCCTTGAAAGCCTCTGAATGTTGGTGCATTAATGTGTCTTTCTAAGTTAATTTCCATATTTTACTGATATAAAGTGAGAAAAATTGAAGAAAATCAGTCGAAAAAATGTAGATAATTGTGAATAGTTTAAAATAAAGTGCTCTATAAAGGGGACTAGATGTCCTCATGACACACTGTGTGTCCCCAGAGGAGCTTTACTAACGCACCGCTGTCCAGATGTTGGCGTGAAGCAGCGTCTGTAACCACTCAGTGTGACAGACTGCCATGAAACCACCGTTCTGCTCCGTCTCTCTGAACACACGCACACACACACGCACACACACACACACACACGCACACACACACACACGCACACACACACACACACACACACACACACACGCACAGGTCAGTCCTCCTGATGTGCAGCACAACAACAGGAGCTGACTCACTCTATTAAGGACCACTTCCCTCGCCGCCACGGCTTCAAACAACAAGCGGCGTGTCCCGGTCCCCATGGCGACCGGGACACGGCGTCGACGAGCAGCACCAGAGGTGACAGGGCCCGTTTTAACGGTTATTAATTGATGGTGTCCTCACATGGAACGAGCTTAGCGGGACCGAATCAGAAGGATTATTTAGGGCGCTTCGTTAGAGACTTAATTGGATACGGAAAAAATGCATAGCTGGCATTTTTGTTTGCATATGCTTTTATTATGTGAAATTATCGCATCCGAGATGCTACATCTGGAAAATACAGTGTTCTTGCCGAAAGGCATAAACACGATATTTGTTTTCTCAGCTTGAGCAAGGAAGCGAATTAGCACGTTTACCCAAAATATGTCATTGGAGCTTTTAACGTCACGCCCAGTTTGTAAAGGAAAAGACAATTTCAGTTACAAAACATCAAAATAGACAAAACGTAAACCTTCAGAAACACACAAAGAAAAGAGGGTCCGGCCCTCATTGTCCAGAACAAAATGTGAATTAAATGGAGAGGAGTTTGTCAGTGATTTATGAGGCGCCTCCTTGAAACGCCTCACGTCTTAATATTCCATATATGGACACGAGAAAAGCAAAATGTGTATGTGAGTGTGAAGCCGTGCACAGGCTGCGTTCCTCAAACCACCTACACGTGTGAAACCTGGATTCCACAGAGTGTCCAAGCATGAAATTGGATGCTGTACAGCACAAATGTATCTCCTCCTCCTCCTCCTCCTCCTCCTCCTCCTCCTCATCATCATGTCCCCCCCCACCCCCCACCCCACACACACACATACACCCACACACTTGTGTACAGTGTGAAGACAACATTGTCTCTTAAATCAGTGGAATTGAGTTTCACTTTTAAAAGAATAATGTGCATTTAAATCTTAAAAAATGCATTGAGAAAATCAAACAGAGTAATTAAAAAAATGTATATATTAAGAGGCATTTTTGTTCCTCAGAGGCAGCAAAAGCTTTGGCTCTGATGTTCGTACCCATCAACGAGCCATCAGTTGTCAGGAATAACTCATTCATCACAAATAGTGTTGCACTTATTTTTGTCAGGCTTAAGTTGTTGTTGCAGACTGTTTATCCAAATCTGAAAACCCAGATCCACTCCCCAAATGTTTCATGTGAAAAACAGCCATAACCCCCCCTCCCCCCCCCCATCTCTGACACTTTGAGATAGATAGATAGATAGATAGATAGATATATACTTCATTAATCCCCAATGGGAAATTTGGCGTTCCAATAGCAGCACCAATAAACTAAACACACAAGAATAAAATATAAATACAAGAAACAGAAACAGTGACTGTGCACAAAGTGAAATATAAAATATTAAATAAAATATAATATATATGTGTATATATATATATACACACAACATATATGCAAACACGCAAATGAACTGCGTATGCCTGTGTGCCCGCGCTCGCTCACCTTCAGCTTGTGCTCGTGCTCCTTGTTGACCCGGGACAGCAGCTGGGCCTTGCGTCGGTTCAGGGCGTCGATGAGGGCGTCGCACTGCGCCACCAGACAGGCCTCGAACTCCACCCCGTTCTCCTGCAAGACAACGGGAGGGGGCTGAAAACAACATCACCACTCTAAAAGACTAAATATATCAATAGACACTACCGGTCAAAGGTTTGGGGTCACTTGGAAATGTGATCAGAAAGACACTCGATACATTGTTAGAGTGGTACATGATTATTATCTAGTTTTGAATGAAATCTCTACATGTAAAAGAGGCCTATTTCCAGTGTTCTAATGGTAGTAAAGGCTCATCGCCTTAGAAGACTAAGGGAGGGTTATAAAATCTGTTTTACGTGAGCACAGCTGAAAACAGTTATACTGGTGAGAGAAGCTATAAAACTGGCCTTCCTTTGAGCCACAAGTTTGAAGAACAAAATGAATATTTCAAATAAAAATAATTATTTCTAACCTCACCAATGTCTTGACTATATTTTCTGTTCATTTTGAAATTCATTGCATAAATGAAAGTGTGTGTTGTCATGGAAAACACAAAATGTTCTAAGTGACCCCAAACATACTATACTGTATATATATATATATAGGAATATCTCAAATCAGAGGAGATACAGAAACATTACATAAGTGAATCCCCGATGTAATCCAACGCAGCACACTGAAATATAAAGAGACGATCAGAGTCACAGTCGATGCCTCTTCATTCACGCGTCTCCTCCAGGAGCTCGTCATCGAAGACGAGGTGGGCGGATAGAATCATCGCGAAGCGTCGGCATCACGAGATGACGAGAATCAAACAGTTGGTTTTCACACATCCCAAATTTCCAATCGCCTCCTCCTCCTCCTCCTCCTCCTCCTCCTCCTCCTCCTCCTCCTCCCCCTCCTCCTCTATCCCGTACCCCCCGCCACGGTGGGTTTCCCTGACCGCGTGTCGATAATCAACGGGACGACTCGTTCCTCTAATCGGCCTCTGACCACATGTCCGGCAGGTTCATCTGCTCCCGGTCGATATATTGTGCATGCGATAACTCTGAATGACCACTTGAATCCATATCCTCGCTCGCACGTTTCAAAAGAAATGAAACCTGCGCTGTTGTTACCATGGTGACGCATCAGTTTCATTGAATATCTTCATTGTTGTGTTCTCTACACGCTCACAGTCTGAGTCCACATATGAAATATATTCAATACAACTTTAGAAAGCATGCATCTGTCGCTTATCTCTAATTGAAGTGTTGATGTGTAAATGCACATACAGGAGGAAGGACTCTGACGTGCCGTACATGCAGATCATACTGGAGCTACCGTCCACTGGGGCTGGACAATGACCAAATAATACGATAAGCCGGTTCTTTGCTTCTGTTGATTACTGCTGGCGACGTGAGAGGCGGATCACATGGCTCCCAGGGTCGAGGATGAGGGGGCGGTGTGCAAAGCCCCCCCCCCCCCTGTTGTCTGCGCGTGTATTCCAGTACCTGGATGTGCTGCACCATGTTTCTCAGCTGAACCAGGAACTCTTTGGCCTCGGTGGCTCGGTCCGACAGGCCAGTGAGAGCCTGAGACAGCTGGCCCTGTGGAGAGAGCACAGAGGGAGGAGGGCGTCAGGGATGGAGCAATGTGGGTGTGTTGGCTTGGACAATAATAAATCAACATGCCACTATATATATATATATAATATATATATATATATATATATATATATATATATATATATATATATATATATATTATATACATATATAATATATATATAATATATATATATATATATGTTATAAATATACATATATATATATATATTATATACATATATATATATATTATATATATATATCAAACAAATCCGCAGTAGGACAAGATGTACTCATGCATGGCCGTTTTTTTTCAGGTTCAAACTGTGTTAACAACATAATTACAATAATCCATGGCATAAACACATATCCAGGAGTTTATTGTTTTACTATTTATTGCAACAACAAAAAAAGAATTCCCCCTTTTCACTTTCAAAATAAATACAAATGTGTTTATTAAGTACAAATCAAATAGATAATTAAATAGGAACCAATGTTATGTTTGTGCCAATGAAGCCGCCCAGATAAAACCGTGAGGTAAGAATATCTTGATAATTAGTTTTCTGTTAGTGTGAACATGTCAAAGATCACTGCTTTGTTCTTTGTTTTATGTGATCGTAAACTGAAGAACTCTGAGATTTGGACAGCTGGTTGATCAAAACTAGTTTATGAATATAGGATCTCGAGACCAAACAATTATTAAAAACATTAGAATATAATCTGCACATGAATCGCTCATGATAATAACCATCGAGGCCCCAGTGACTGCTTCATCGGCAGCTTCCTCCCCCTTCAAAGGCCCATCCTTTGTCAGTGTTGATGGAGGTTATTGTATTGTTTGTCTCCCCTATAACTCTCAACTCAAGTCCTCCTGAATAAACCCCACATCTGGTGTCATGCATGTGTAAGGAACATGTATTACACGTGACCTTTTGAGGCTGACAGTAAAGACACATGGAGGCAGCTCAGCGCGACATTCCAAGCAGCTTAAGTTATTTTAGATGCAGATTCCCCGGCCGGCCTGTTGACTTCAAAATGTGAGGGCTTTAAAACACACACACGCTCAGCCGTCATGCTCTGAATGTCTTCCAACTCTGAGGAAGTCAATGCTCAAGTTTTTGAAAGAATTCAAATTCAACAAACAAAGCTGCTTTTCATCGCTGTGAGAAACAGACATTTTGAAGTGTTCCCCCCTGAGACGAGATGAACCCGTCCGCTGCACTCTCACGCACAACGTGACATTCACGACGGAAACTCAGACCATTCACGTACAGAAAAGCACTTGACTTGTTTTATTATTGGGATATTGTCCCGGGTCATTTTGGAGCAGAGCTCTGGACATGTGACGGGAAATACCATCGCTGGGGTTGTGTGTGCGATGACACAGAGAAGCTCCTGTTTGGATAGTGGGGGGGGAGAGAGAGAGAGAGAGGGGGGGGGGGGGGGTGTTCATGTATGTGGAGAGAGGGTTGTGTGAACGCGGAGGTGACGGAGCGAGAGGACCTGACCCCGTGGGAACCTCGTACGGTTGAGCGGCCGACCGTCAGCTTTGGGGGGGTATTGTCTCCCGGGAAGGAAAAGAGGGAACCGAGTGAAAAGAAGAGGAGAAGAAGAAAAAAAAAATCACTTCCACTCGAGGAGAATGAGTAATAAAAACCTGGAACTATAGCCGACGCAGAGAAACACTACTGTAAACACGGCTCTGTGTCAACGCGGCGCCCGGCTATTCGCCGTAAGCCGATCAAATGAGAATCTATCTGCTGGGGCCGACAGTTGACCTTTGACCTCGGAGTTTGGGAAACCATGACAGCTGCCCTCTAACATGAGTCTACTGCACCGAGGGGACGGTCTGAGCCGGTAACAGCTGAGCAAAGACCGAAATGTAAACGTTCCTGGAAGGAAGTTCCTCTTTGTAAACTGGGGACCGACATCCCGGGAGACCGGCATGAATGAAAAGATGTGTACTGGATACAAGACGTCTCGACAACACTAGAGGATTATAAAGCTGCAGCTGATCTTCAATATCAAATCATTTCAATGTAAAAGTAGAACGGGCACTCGGTAGAGCGCATACCTTCACCGCAGCCACATGTTGGCATTAGTTGCATGCCAATTGGATAAAAATTGATAGAAGATGTTGACCTTTTCATGACCTTGACCTTTGACCCGATCGATCCCAAAATCGAATCAAATGGTCCCCGGATAATAAACAATCATCCCACTAAATTTCATGCGATTCGGTTTAATACTTTTCGAGTTATGCGATTAACACGCACGCACACACACACACACACAAATAAATACACATGAACCTTATTAATTATTATTATTATTATATTATTATTACCTTTCTTTAATGCAGAGGTAGTAATGTACAAGTAGTCACTTGGGGACATCTTTAGATCGCATATTTTGTCTTTACAAAACTAAAAGATATTCATGTTTACAAGAAAATGGCATGAAATAATTAATTAATGAGTATCGGATGCTCAAACAGTACGCAAAAAAAATATATCACTAGAATATTTCTCAATCAATCAGATAATTTCAGAGGTAAAGGAACTGATCTAAATGTAAATGTTGTGAGAATCCATCAATATGACTTCAAAGTGGTGATGCTTGACTCCTCCACTCTGAGGGGCTTAGCTCTTTCTTTCTTGGAAAGGTTTAAATTAATTTTGTGGCTAGTAATAAAATAAAATCTCTCTCTCATGTCAGTCTGTTAATAAGAACCACTGCCGGCAGCCTTAGTTTAGCCTGGTTCTGTCTAGATATAAAAGAATCCACCTACCGGAGTCTTAAAAGCTTGTTTATTAACATTTCATGTCTCATTTGGTTATTTTGAGTATAACAAGTGTGAAAATTAAAAGTTTCAGTCGGGCGCAGTGACATTAATATATATTAAATACAAAATAATAGCATAAACACAGATATAATGTGCAGATTCTAGCAAAGCTAGCAGTTCCCCCCTGTTCCAATTCTTCATGCTAAGCTACGTTAACTGACTTCATATTTACTTTAAAGATGGTCCCCATCTTATGTGGGGTATGAGAAGCCGAAGACATTTTTAAAAGCACACAGTTCACATCCTCGTCTGCTCGACTTCTGAGTTTTTTGGAATCCTGCCGATCAAAATCTCAAGTCGTCCTAAACGTTCCCTCACCACACCGCGGCGGCTTCGTCACACATCGGCCGCGTCACTCACACCTGGCCTCGATCAGTTCATGTTCTCGTTCAGCCGGCTCGTCCGCTGACGGAGGGGAAGAAACGAGCAGCGCTCGATTGTCTGGAGGCGTTTTTCTGCCCGTTCTGTCGCGCAGAGCTCAGTTCTCAGTCCTCAAGCCTCAGGCCTCAGAAATCAGAACTTGGAACTCAGACCTCAGAACTCAGAACTCAGTCCTCAGGCCTCAGAACTCAGAACTCAGAACTCAGTCCTCAGAACTCAGAACTCAGAACTCAGAACTCAGAACTCAGAACTCAGGCCTAAATCCTCAGACCTCAGAACTCAGTCCTCAGGCCTCAGTCCTCAGAACTCAGAACTCAGAACTCAGAACTCAGTCCTCGGTCCTCAGAACTTAATCCTCAGAACTCAGAACTAAGTCCTCAGAAATCAGAATTCAATCCTCAGGCCTCAGGCCCTCAAAACCAGGTCAAAACGTGAAAAAAAATCAAGGAGGTTTTATTTCTGCAGGGCTCACGGCTACGTCCCGCCTGGTGCAGACGACGGTGCCATGGCCGGCAGGTCGGCATATGGATAGCCAGACTTTAGCGACACGTGGGACCAAGAGCGCCATGGGGCTGACACCAAAGGTTCTACAGGCGTCTTCTCTCAGTGATGATTGATCGTCATAGCGTGTTGTTATTTTACTAAATCAAACTCCTTCCCAGTCTTACATTAATATTACATTCATACTGCAGATTTCAAGGCATATTCTCCTTCATCTCTTATTATACTATTCTTGCATTTATATTTAACACACTTAATAGACATCTCATCGTTATTTGTTTGCTCTAGTTGTGTGTGTGATACCCGTTGTCCTCGTACGATACCACAGCCGCTACAACAAGGCTGTCCCAGTTTGAAGACGCCTTCAAGTGTTTGCGAGGAATGTGGCCTACTTTACCCGTATTTGGGGAATCTAACTGACCTTCACAGCCGAGCGTATCCCAAGATGCATTGCACTATTAACAGCAGCTCAGCAGCATGCGTCCTACCTGAGTTACAGTCTTAAAACATTTAGAAAGTAAAGATTTCAAAGCTTTCGTTCCCAGATTATCGCTCGTCGTCCTGCTGTGAGCTAATTATCAGGACACGCTAACGTTTCCAACTGTTGCTCGCAAAACACGGCCCTAATCCACACTTTAAAATGTCGCTCTTGTGTTTTTGGAATTGGTAAGACTAAAACAACCAAAGACATTACACCCTCCAAACTCTTAGTCCCACTGTATTATCATGCTTTGCTTTGTACTGCTTTCGGTAGTAAGCTAGTTAGCCGGGCATGCTAACGTTTGCGGCGTACGTTAGAGCAGATAAGCAAGTTGTGTAATTAATCCCGTTTGCTCTTATGTTCCCTCTATTAAAAAAATGCCCACTCTCCAAACTCTTGGCCAACATAGAGATATCTTCATCAGTGATTGATGAGAACTATTACGACGCTAATACGAGTTTGTGACCAGATTTGAGTTTGTGAAAAAGAGGACACTTCGAGGGGGGGGGGGGGGGTAATAGTAGTAGTAGTGTATAGCATGCCACACAAACAACAATGCAATTAATGGAGGCGGCGAAGTGCTCGGTGTTGCCAGATTGGAAATGGTGAAGTATCGTACCAAAGGCTCAAGATGGTCGTATTTGGAGGGTAATTATCGTGTATCTGGCAACCCTGAGATCAGTCAACCAATGACTGTTCTCTATACCATCAGAGCTCGCGCAAGAAGGTGGAACGTAAGGGAGATACCATTTCTAAAACGTGTGAGGTGTAAATACTAGTTTGTGAAAGACCCAGAGAAACACAAATATCCGACGAAGCAAAATCACGGACGTTTTTGGAATCCCTGACGGACGCATTTTTTCTCAAAAACAGGACATGTCCAGGGAAAGAGGACGTCTGGTCAGCCTAGCTCACATCAAGGTAAAGCACATTCAAGCTTGTTCAGGGACAGTGGGAAACAAAAGCATCATGCGACATCCGCGTGGAGAGGAGGATGCTGGTCATGTTCGCAAGGGGCCAAGGAGGATTTGTTGAGGTGGTTTATGTTGTCCCTACTTTTTGGGCGCACTAATCATCTCAGTCATTAAGCCGAGTGGGAACACGTGCACGACATGAATGATTCACAAGCGGCTCCGGGGTTATTCGGCGTGTTGCGTTTTCTCTCCGCGGCCGAGCGAACTCGCCAATCTGTCAGAGAGGCATCGGAGCCAATTTGGATTAAAGCCCCAACTCGGAAGTGGGAAGTGCAAGGAAAGAGGGAGGTAGGTGTAATGTCACTGCTAAGCTCTTAAAGTCGCAGTGGAGGAAAAGCATTACTCCTCAAGCTAATTCAAAAAACACACGCATATAAATACATATATATCAAATGTGTCCGCGGTAAAGATAGATTTTGAGTTCCCATAACCTACTTTAAAAAACCTACTTTTGAAACGCTCCGCTCTTTTCTCAGAGCTCCGGGGTTAAGTAGTCTCTCTGCTGTTCTGTCAACAGTCTTTTTAGCCTCATTTAATCCTGCGTGGTAGCCTAAGACAGTCTTTTGGTTACACACTGTAATCTGTGTTTACATGCATTCGAATAACTGGCTTAGTCGAACTGAAATCAAATTATTCGTTTCATGTAAACACCTTTGTTCGACTATGTGCGGTCCGACTACGATCCGATTGACACCCCTGGATCACCCGATCCGGTTGATAATTCGACTATCGCGACATGTAACGGTGAATTGGATTAGGAACCGGACTTTGCGTCTTTGCCCATGCGCACGCAAGCGCAAAGTGTCACGCATTTCGGTCTTAACTCCCGCACTCCCGCCACACATCGTATTTCTCTCGGCTATTTAATGTTTTAATGTGCCGCAGCTCGCAAACATGAGCCGGCCGCGCTGCCCTCACCGTGGAGAAATCAAGCGCTCCCCTGGAGTTCTGCTGTGAGGTGCCACTTATCAGCCAATCAAAAAAGAAAAAAGAAAAATGGACTACACAATAGGCAATCAGAAAAAAAACGTATCTGTTGTATTTGGGTAACATTTAATCCAGTAACCAATGAACCAATGTCTTCAAAACTTGAGAGCCCTGGAGTTGTAATGAAAACAGCGCCCCCTATCGTATCGGAAGTGACATGCTTTCGGCCAATGATTCAAATTACTCACTGCCATGTATATTGGGATAATAGCAGATCCCCCAAAAGATAGCATAGTCCGACTAAAGCAAGATACGAATTATACCATCATGTAAACACACTAAGTGTAAACCGGCGTCAACAGAGGCCGAGGTCAAGACATCAAACACACGACGTACACTGAAACTCTACGATCAAGAAAAATACAAAATTAGGTTATTTTTACAGATTGATAACTGATTGTTTCCCCCGACAGTAATCACAACCACAGACTCCAACATGAAAGGTTACAGATGTTTCACAGCTAGAGAAAACAGTTTGAAATATTAAGCGGGCGACTTGACGATATTTAGTCTCTTGGGGAACCTTTATGTCGTGAAAAGATAAAACTCTTATATCCTCTAACACGAGATTCCAGATTGTGTTCCCCCTCCTTGTTCAACAAGTTCCCAAATGAAACTTCCACGAGCAGTAAGTGGCCGGTGCATTATTCATCGCTTATATCTGCCGTCATCAATAATGCAGACGTCGTCGTTAACTATCCACACACGTGGAAGAAAAGGCGATGAAACTAGGATATTAAAAAGTTGTCACTTTTCATCACGAAGTGTCTATTCTAGTCAGCGGTGGATTCATCAGGCGGCGTCTCTCTGCAGATCATTTAGTCACCAGAACATCTTGATCTAGTCTCAGGGTGTCAAATAGAACCAAAAGAGTACAGAGACATAGGGAAATGGATATTTAACCTGTCGAGGAGGAGGAGGAGGAGGAGGAGGAGGAGGAGGAGGAGGAGGAGGAGGAGGAGGAGGTGAAGGAAGAGGAGGGTGTTTTAATGGTTCCGTCAGGTATTCAGTCAGGTGTCAGTTACTCTCCTCTTTGATAGAGCATCTATTTAGTAAAAACAACGGTTCTAAAAGCAGCAACAACACTTGAGGTCCGTCCAAAAGATGATCTCAAACATAATTTAATACAAGGATGTTTTTTTTATCACTTTTGGGATTCAACAATTTGGCTTCACACCTTTTATATTTCTGCAATCCTCTTGATTTGTTGATTTGGCTTCCTAAGATAGTGAAATTGCCTCTTGTGACGCTGTCTCCTGGCCCAGGCATTATATTTTGTAGTGTGTAAGTGTGTGTGTGTGTGTGTGTGTGTGTGTGTGTGTGTGTGTGTGTGTGTGTGTGTGTGTGTGTGTGTGTGTGTGTTGTTTTACATAGCTGGTTGTCAGATGGAAACATGTTTTGATTCAGTCAGACAAAATGGAGGATAAAGGGGAAAAAAAGGAAGATGAGTCGTCTCGACGTGCAAAGAGTGATAGTGGTGTACGATGAGTTGCCCCAAAGATGTCGGCGCAACAGGCGAGCGAGAGAGACGTCGATGGCGGTCTGTTTGTTCATGTCCACGCAGTCCAGGGAAGACGTCCAATCAGGCAACATAAGTGGCAACACCTGTGTGGATGGACGAGCTGTGTGTGTGTGCTTTGAAGTTCTGCTGCTGAACCAATTTCAAAACGAGGGGTTGCGCAATTCCAGTAAAGGATTACATTAATGTGGATATCCATAGCGGAGGAAGCAACAAGTGCTGCTTATGTCCGGGAGTCGGTGAAGATAAAGGCCAGTCGGACCTCGCCTCACATATCCAGGGGCCATTTTGTTGATATTTTGGGAAATATTTTGATTGGTACATAGCGGCTAACAAATTGATATATTTATGGCCAGGGAATTGGAATTAATAAATCCATTGAGAAGCTGAGAAACGATTAGAAGGAATGAATTATTATTATTAAACAGAATTCAGGAGAGATTTCTGCAAGATGTCAAAACACAAGACGAGTTGCCTCAATTTACCCAAATATCTTACTGGGAAGTAACCGTGTCGACATTGTTGCCGTGGAGACCAATAGTGCAATATAAGTAAGAATGATTGCGGTGTCCCGAGACGCACTTTTAAAAAGATTCCTGTCAGCCAATCAGAAACAGGAGATCTCTATTGCCATGGTGCATCAGGCTACTTTCTCTAACTCTCCACCTGGAGCCCTCATTTTGACCTCGCTCAACAACAACTCACTCAAGAAGATGATCATGTTGGATTTGAATCAGATTTCTCTGCTCAGTAAAGTCACAATGCTGAGAATGACATCATTTCTTGTTATTATTTCTCATCCTCACCGTCTCAATTGATGCCGCTGATGATGATGATTATGATGAAAACCGGGACCTGTCCTCATCGTCTGCTGCTGCACAGATTCCTAACTTAGCCTCATTTGATGAGGGCTGGCCGTGATAGGGCAGAATTAATTATTCCGTCTTAAATCCCTCCTACAAAATCTGATAACTTACTTTTTTGGTTTGGACTCATTTATGAAGAAAAAAAGGTCCTTTCTTTCGTTTCCGGTGGGGAAATGGCACATGGGAGGTTTGGGACATTTATCTCTCTCAAGTTGAAATGTTCAGCTGGTTTGTGTTCCCACTTGGAGAAGTTATATAATAATATGTCAAAATAAAAAAATAACACCGTCAGTAAGTTTCCTGTGTGGACCCAGGAGGCTCCGCCTCCGTTTCACTCAGTCGCTCTCCTTTTCCTCTTCTTTATCTCCCTCTTTATTAACATGTACCCGGCCGATGGAGGGGTAGAACCCCTCCGCCTGTGATGGAGCAGAGGCAACCTGAATGTCTTTGAGCCCCCTGTCCTCCGTCTCTTCCCCATTTCAGCGACTCACAGCCTGCAGCCAGAAACAAACAAGCTAACGGGTATTTCCTCCACACTCCATCACGAACACTGCAGTGGTCCACCGAGCCGCAAGAGAGCCTTTCTAGAAGGTCGAACAACTGAACTCCAACACGCCCGTAACTTTAAACCAGAACAATGTTATTTTAACTTATTACGGGGAACTAGTATTTCTTATATAAGCACGCCAAAATATCTCGTAAAAAAAATGCAATCTGTATCGCAAGAATGCGCCAGAATTTGAACCGACCGCAGGCGAAAAGAAAAGTCCAGAATCCTAATATCGTTATTTCTGTAATTAATCACGACAAATAAGAAAAGTGATAGAAAAGAGATATTGTTGTATTTCTTACCATCAAGGTACATTTAACAACCATTTATGTTCTTCTAAACCGATTGGCTCACTGACCACCACAAGTCTGCATCATATTGTTAACGGACCATGTTTTAAATCCTGTGTGTAAAAGCAGCTTCAACAACATCGAACCAGATCCAGTGTTCCCTCTCCTCTGGTCTCGAGTCTCGGAGGCAGCGTCTGTCTCGTTAGCTACTAAATGCTCCTCTTGGTTCACCTGCTGGTCGCTAACGAGCGGATCAAATAAAGTATCGATGCCGCTTGTTTTCGTTCGAAGTCGCAGAAAGTGGCGAGTTGAAGCTCGGGGCGGCGGCTAACATGGGCGTTATTACTTTGTTCCCGCCACTTCTAATTTCTGCGAGTATCTGCAAATGGCAGCGGGCGTCTTTCCCCAAATGTGTGTGTGTGTGTGTGTGCGTCGCCACGTTTGTTATTGGTGACCCCGATGTCGTGGCGGTTTGCATCTGGACAATTAGCCTGCATGGCCCATTGATCCCAACGTGGTCCGTTACTCGTCTGTGGAGCAGCACAGGGGGGGGGGTAAAGGGGGGGGGGATCCACGCTGACAGCCAGACTCATTACTATTAGCAGACAGCGGGAGAGGAGGACGGGGATCCCAACGCCAGTGTCCGACTTCTCAAGGTTCGCTCACCCAGACGCGGATCAACCGCCGCCGTCAAGGGTCGGCATCCGTCAGCGTGGACCCGGGCGTCAAGGTGGGCAGGGCCTCCGTTTGCATCAGGACCGACACACACGAAGAAGAGGAGGTGTTCCTGGAACGGCCGACTTCCTGAAGCCCGTTCCGTTTTCTGCTCCAGCTCAAAAGGGACGAGTTTCCTCCTCCTCCTCCGCCTCTGATTTATCTCTCCGTTGGCGGCAAGAGGGCAAAACTGCGAATTCTCTGCTGCAATGTTATTTTCTGCCCACCCACGCATCATGTCCATGAGCTCCCGTGTGATGAATCACCTTTAATTGCCTCTAAACACACTGAAGGCAACAGAGGTTGACCTAGATTGCATTGGGGGGGGGGGGACCGCTCGCCGTTTAACGCCCTTTCCTCTTTGTAATGTGATTTACAGAGATTAGCGCCGACGTCCCGTCACCACATAAAAACCCTATGACATGAATCTGAAGAGGCAGACGCGGTACGGGTCGATACACACGACGGGGCGCTGAGATTTCTGCTCGTCTTTCGCGACTGAAATTGACTTTGGGGACCCGGGATTGAATATGGTCGAGGTTCGGACATGGCCGCGCAGTCCGGGCGGGAGCGTCGGAGACAAAACTGTGTTTTTTTTATCGCCTGGGAGACCACAGGAGGAGTGGAGAAGACGTCTGAGCAAAAGAAAGCGAGTCATGATTAGACAAATGTACTGTAGAGGTGTGTGTGCGTGTTTATGTTTGTGTGTGTGTGTGTGGAGGCTGTAAAACCTCTGGGATGGATCCCTCGGTGGGTCCGGTATCTCGGAGACCTCTTGCTGCTCTGCACGACATCGAGAGGGAATCGGTTGCCATGACGGCAGGTAGTGCAACTCCGTCTCCATAAAGAGAGAAGAGAGAGAGAGAGAGAGAGAGAGAGAGAGCACAGTGTCTCCGGCGCAACAAGACGACGACGATGACGGTGCAGATTTTAAAGAAAAAACCTTGAAGTAACAAACAATAAATAGATCCCAGTTGGAAGCTGGAGGAGATCTTATTAAATGATAGCAGTGGGCGTGTTTTCTGCTCGCACATGCAAATGCTGCAGGTGTGGATTTGAGATGTTGTGGCAAAGTAAACAAAGGTTTGCATTTCTTGTCGTCGTACTTCCTGCATCGGCATGAAGCAACAAGAAGTGAGCATGAGCATGCGTTTCCTGGTCGTGTGAGTATATCTGTTTACTAAATGGTTTTGCATGAGGCCAAAGACTAAACTTAAAGCTGCACTCGCTTTTGATTTTTTAATATCAAATGGATCAAATGACTGTTGAACGAAAGATGTCGCTCGCATCAATTTACTTTTTTCCCCTTTCTTCTTCTTTTCAATTTGAAGAACGCAGCGGCGCTTTAAGAAATCACAATATTATATTTCCGCTCATTTCAATATCCATCAGATTTGAACTCCCAGCAACTGAGAAAGTCAGAGGTTAGATACCAATCAGATGTCAGAGGAAGCCACTTCTTCCCGTTTCTATGTGTCACCAAGTGACACGTGACAATCCACGGTGCATCGGCAGGACATGGAAAACGGTTTCATTTCTCCCCTGATGAATTATGTGAAGAACACCCTGAAGCTCTGAAAGATGGCCATCCTCAACGCTGCCAGCTCCAAACTCCAAGCCGCCATCTGTCGCAGCCGATAACAGGTCAGAAATAAGCAGGCGCCCGAATAGAAGTCCAAAAAAAACAGCACGACAAGCTGCATATTGGCGCCATTGACATGGTTTCTCCCAAAAAATGTGGACAGTTTGGATCTAAGAAAGAAAAGATGAGGCGGGGAAAGGCCGGTGACATCTTCAAGCGATGGCAATTCGATGGGAGTGAAATGGTCGACCCCCCCCCCCCTTTGATTTTTCCATCAATTTCACAATTGCCTCATACATGTGATGTGATACGCTATCTTCACCACCATCAGGAGGAGATGATTGCACTGGAGGTCTCTTCAACGGCAGTTTTAGAGTCATACGACGATTCTCCCATTCCTCTCTTGCGGAAACCAGGCAACACCATCACATCAACATGTGTGTGTGTGTGTGTGTGTGTGTGTGTGTGTGTGTGTGTGTGTGTGTGTGTGTGTGTGTATGTATTGAAGAGCATCTATATCTAGCTCCACATCCTCCCTCGCCACTGGAAGCCGAGGAGTGTGGAGGCGAGCGTTGCAGCGGCTGAGGCGTACGGAACACACTGCAGACCCTCTGAAACGCAGCTCCCGGGTCCAAAATAGCCCCTCGGTCCACAACGAAGGCCTCAATGCTGCAGCCGCGCTCCACCGCCGGCTCTCATTAGAGCGTAGCTCCAATATTAGCCGTGCCTAATGATCTCTGGGGCGCCTGTTGAGCTGTCAGAGAAGAGAGGGGGAGTGGAGCATACATAGACTATAGAGAATATATATATTATATATATATATATATATATATATATATATATATATATATATATATATATATATATATATATATATATATATATATATATATATATATATATATATATATATATTATAATATAGAGAGAGAGAGAGAAGGAATGCCGAATATGGAAGCTCAGTGGATAAATGACCAAGAGCCAGAATCACAACTTCAAGTCATAATTTTAGGGAGAATAAGTGATTAAGGAGGACTCCTCCTCTCCTCCATTCCTCCTTTCCTCCTCTCCTCCTCCTCTCCTCCTCCTCTCCTCCTGCTTGTCCATCATTTCCAATCGAGCTGCCTCCTGCAGCAGCTTTGCGCACCAACAGACAGCAGAGTTCCCAGTTTGGAGACGTGCGCATTTCATAAATCGAGACTGAAAAGTGTGCAGCTGGACAAATGCATCTATACTTACATTATTGTTCATTTAATTCCAACGTGACGGAGAGAATAAATCCCCCGCGGCTCTGTGTGTGTGCATGCGTGTGTGTGTGCGTGTGTGTGTGGATGCGGAGCGGAACTGACAAGATACGCAGCGGCGCACATTATTATCAAGACGGACTTGTTGCTCTGCTCAGAGGCTGATGAATCATTATGAATCAGGGCAACACACACAAACACACGCACGCGCGCGCACGGAGGAAAGACGCACTGGTCCATGGGAACATCAAGATGTTGCAGCTCGGTATATGTATTTTACGCACGTACCTTGTGCAGTTTCCACATCGCGCCCAGAGCTTTAACTTCGTGCGTGCCGTGTTTGCCCTCCTCCAGACACTGATAACACACGGGCATCTTACACTGCACACAGTACATGCTCAGGTTCTCCAGCTCGTGCTCCGTGCACGTGGAGGTTTTGCGGGGACTCGCGCGGCGACTTATCCTCCCCTGCGCCGGCGGCACCAGGCGATGCTTGGCGAGGGGACCGCGGGGAGGATGGCACCGGAGGCGGCACGGGTCGCAGTAGAAGACGTCGCACTGCTCGCACATCACGGTGGCCTCCTTGGGACTCTTCTCGCACAGTTGGCACTTGAGAGCGGCCGCTTTGCTCTGCTGGTATCGGTCCACGACCCCCTCCAGCACCCGGTTCTTGGCGAATCCGCGGAGCCCCCGCTCGTCCAGGATGAGGCTGCGGTGACACTGCGGGCAGGTGATGCAGGAGTTGCGCGGGATCGGCGGCATGGAGCCGGGCTGCAGCAGCAGGTGTTGTTGCGGAGGAGGCTGGGGCACCGACGGGGGGAAAACCCGCACCCCGTTCGGTGATTTCTGGCACGGGGTGGTCGGAGCGCTGACGAAGCCCCCGTAGGAACCGTATCCACTGTCCGCCTCGCTGTACAAACTCATTTTATCCAAATCCAGGTAATCATAGTCAGAGACGCCGGATCCGGAGGCTCGGCTGCTCTGCGGGGACTCCGCGTCCGGGGTCTGCACGAGGATATTCCGGGCGCACGCCAGGCAGATGTTGTGCGTGCACGGCAGGATGATGGGCTCGCGGAAAAAAGAGCCGCACACGGGGCATTTCAACTCTTCCTCCATCTCATCCATGGCTGCTCTTCTTTGGGAGGCGAGGGAATCCACGGTGGCGGTAGAGTGGGGGGGAGTCGAGGGGGGAAAAGGGGGGAGAAGTCCGAGCACAGAGGGTCCGGAGGGGCTGGATGGTGAGTCTGATGCCGGCTTGCGCGTAAACGGAGCTCCGGTCGCGTCCTACTGAGATTCTCACTGCCAGTGCAACCTTGACGAGAGGGAAACCGCACCAGAGCCGAGGAGGCGGAGCACGCGACGTCTTAGCCAATCGGCGGCCAGCATCCGCCCAGCCCCGGGCTGCTATTGGACGAGCGATGGATTACAAACAGCCATTGGATGAGCCGACTGTCAGGGAGGAGAGGAGGAGAGCAGCTGAATAACACATAAACATATTCAATTATAAACAGACATTTTTACAGCTCTCCATTCATAAAGCATTCTTATATGCACGTATCAGCACTTTACTCAGCACTTTACTTTATTTCCCCCCGTATATATAGTATTTAGTACAATTTTTCTTTTTTTGTATTGTGTTTTGTGTTTTGTGTTTATTTTCATTGATGCTCTGATGTTTACCGCCACTGTGATTTTTTTAAATGTCCCCATTGTGGGGAAAATAAAGGAATATCATATCATATCACATCATATATCTGTGTATTTACTTGTGTATTTGTATGTATTTTATTTTATGTATATCTGAAGCTTGAGACTGTAATACAAGTTTGAAACTGTTACTCAAGCAATGATACATCTTGCTGATCTGTATGAGTACAATTATATTTTTTTACTGGCACATTCATGTGTGATATGTGTGATATAAATCTGTCTATACAACGTTTAAAAAAAGAAAGAAATTAAGAATGTCCATCACAAGTTTATAACCCTGGGTTACTGATCTTCATCAGACATTTTAAAAGGATGTAAAAGAGAGAAATTAGCATCAAATCTTCATATTTGAGAAGCTGGAGCCAAATGTGTGTTAAAGAGGTTCCCTCTTTCCAAAACTGACACACGTATTGCATGTCAGCGTATTGTAGTATACAATAACAATAATTACAGTAAAAGTAGGTTCTTTATGCAAAACTCTACTTAGTTACTCTCCATATCATTCCTTTGCTGACAGACACTCTAAAGATTTCTCCAGCCAGCATCTGAATAATAAAAGCCGGGCAGCTTTGCAGAGCGGCGGCACCGTATCAACTTTGTAGGGTTTTCGGGGTTGTTTGTTATTTGAAGAGCTTCTCCTCTCAGCTGCTGAGGGAGCAAAGATCACTCCTCGGGGAGATTGAAAACATGGAATCTGACACCTTGTGAGATAAGATAAAGCAGCGGCTCTCCAAAGAGCTTTTTTCTTCTTCTTTCTTTATCCATCCAGAGCACTTTTCCGTTTCTATGGCCAAATAGCAACGTCTCCTCCATGGCAACGTGAGGCTGTTGACGGGGGGAATTAAAGGAAATAATCCCATTTTAAGGAAGAATTCTCAGACCCAACGTGAGGCCTTCAGTGTGATTATATTTGCATAATTTTGCAGAGCAGTTTGAGAATAGGCAGATCATTAAATAGACGTCTTTGCCTCGTGAAGATAATCACTCACAATGCGTCCGATGAGTCAGATTGTAGGCCGACGTCAATAATCCCACTGAGATCCGTAATAATCCAAAGCAATTGAAGGAAAAACATAAATAATAATATGACAACATGCATTTATATTTATTCAAATCGTAATCTTCGCGTATATGCATTCACATTTACACCATCATCAGTATAAACATCTATAAACTCAAGCTGTGCTCCTAATTCACATTTATGTAACCCAATATAAGAGTTATGGGTTTCTATATATTGGAGATGCGTCTGCTTCTAACTCTGTTAAGATTTGAGGAAATATACAACAAATGGCAGGTTCATCCCTGTAAATATCCCCCCGGATTTAACCAAACACGAGTTGATCCTCATCAAATGTTTGTAACGATACCGTCAGCTATATTTGGACGGCGCGCTCGCTGCCGCCTCCAGCGTGATGACATTGTTCTCTGTGAAATCTCCTCAGTTTGGGGCCACACGGTGGCTTCCTGTTTACCGCCTTCGAGTAGAAAAGTGGCCAATTCCACTGAATCTGTATTTCATCTTTTGTTTCTCTGTGTGTGTGAGTGCCAACAGTTTCCTGCTGCCAGGGCGGGCGGATACCAAGGAATCTTCACACATTTATTTTCACTTCATTCCGTTATCGCATCCCAGAATGCTCCAAAGATCTGTGATAAAATTGTATTTCTTTTGGTGACCCCGACGCAATGTCGTGAGGACGGACGTAAAATAGCTTCACGTCATATAATGCATCTTATGATAACAATAAAGTGCATTACTGAAGCGCCTTTATGTAACAACGTATGTCTTCAGTGTGGTTCAATTAGAGTGAAACACCTGAGTACTTAACGTGAAGAAAAGCTTAAATTTGCCAACACATCTGCTCACGAAGGCATCGCTGAACCTTCAACAGCTGGATGTCGTCCACACCTGAGGGAAACAACGCCCCGTTGCCACGAGCAGCGTTCACCCCACAGTTCGATCGTCCAGCCAAGAGCTTGCATGCTTTATTGAAGTCCTCCCCCCTCCCCCGTCGATAAGGGATCATGTCTCCTTTGTGTTGCTCTGAGTAACTATTAACTCTCGGCCTGTGCAGCCCCGGAGGCATCAAAAGAAAGAAAGCTGCGCACAGACTGCAGGAGCTACTCAGCTCACAATAGATGTGGCTTTAGATATGAGTCTGGATGGGCCACAGCACAGAGATGTGAATAGAAAGGTTTTTTTTAGCTACCGAGCTCTGGTTTGAAGAAAGTTGGGGTTCTATAACTCTTTACATGACAAAGCTTATATATGTCATTTTGGAGACTGCGTTTGACACGGTGAAGGAGAAGTGTACTTTCTGGAGACGCTACGATGTTTTCTCTTGTTTTGAGTTAAAGATGAAGACGTGCAATGGAAATATTTTTTGGGCAAATGTGAACTGTCAGCAGCATCCTGCGTGTCGGCCCTTTGAAGATTCTTTTTTTTTTTTACGCTTTCTACCTTTCTGCAATAAAGTATATATACAGTTAAAAGAAGTTGAACGACAAAATATGTTTTTCTGTTGATATGTGGAGTTTTTTTATGATGCCTGAATCAACAGCACAACATGTCTGTGCTACACAAAGTGATACGACAAAGCTATGGTTACGGTTACGGTTATGTCTCATATGCATCGTGGTTTGGGTTCAGGTTTGGGGAGTTGGTAAGAACTCCCAAAACCGATAAGAAACAATGACAGAGGTGGACTTTGGCGTCCTCCTCCTCCATTATAATTAATTAGACCGCTAGAAGTCATTGTCACTTGAATGTAAAACTGACGCCGTGGCTGAATAAAATAGGGTTGAGGCTGAGGTAAGGAAGCTGAACCGTGATTGAGATTTGAGAAAGATGGTGGTTACGGTGAAGTCACAGGTCGGTGGTCTCCTGCACGTCCATCCATCAACTCGGCCTCCACAACTTCTCTCCTGGCCTCGAGGGCACGCTGGTTTCCTGCGTTTGGCATCCGATATAAATCGTGACGTGCGGAATCGTCCAATATGGACTGAATCCCCCAGGGATATCGGGCTATTTATATCCTCTTGACATCACCTGCAGTCGACAGGGTTCACGGCTTCATCCGACCTTCGGAAAGTAGTGAATCAAACTTGTGAAAGAAAGTGACAGATTCACCTGCAGTAACTAACAAAAGCCCAAAGTCACTCCGCTGACTTCCTCACTGCATCTTCCACGACCTCAAATGAACTCATGTTTATGGATTCAGCACCAGCTGTGCCCTTCACAGTGACCCGAAATATGCATCTTCTTTTTTTCCTGATGCAATATTTGTAAATTAGGCCTTCGGGGGGAGAAAATTGTGAGAGGTGCCGTGGTGTTTATGATGATTATTTCTTAACTCAATGTGCTCCAGAATTAATGACAGTAAACACGATTTTGAGTTTTTTGTTTTCCTTTCTGTGGTTATTGTTAAAGGGTCATTTGTTGTGTGTGCTGGGTGGATTCTCCTCTTCCCCTCTGCACACAGCATTCCTGTAAGAGGGGCCAGGGTCAGAGTTATCGTGGATTCATACAAAACAATACAATATGCATGGAGAGCACGTTCAACAAAAGAGCAATCCTCGTTTTGCTTCGTGCGTGGGATGCATGAAGAGACAGGTGAGCAGGGCAGGGCCTCCGCGTAGAGCGTTACGTTCAGGCTCTGCAGGGAATCTGTGCTGCAATTAACAGCCTAATGGTTTTCTATGTTATTTTTGTGACTAAAACCCAGCTCTGCTTTAGCATGGGGGACGATCACAAGGTTCTCCTGAGGGTTGGACTCGGGAGAATATTCTTTACAGAGTGCTGCAGAGATGATGGATCGTTGTAGGCCAAACAGGAAGTTGGCGTCGCACCGGCTCCCTCGACGAAAAAGTCCAGAGGGATTTTTTTGCATTGAATGTAGGATAATTATTGCAGAAAATATGCTTCTGACAAACTTTATGATAATATCCGGTTCAATAATCATCACAAATGAACACTACTAGAGAAGTTTGAATGCAATCGTGGGAGTTTAGGCCTTAAACAAACTATAACACAAATACAAACACAACAAGGCTGTGAAGGGGGAGGAGTCTATGGCATGATGTTTTAGCTACCGCCCTCTTTCAGACCCGGAGAAGCTTCAAATTTCCTTTGTGGGGTGTTTACTGACATATTTTACATCATAAAAGAAAGCCTTTTTTTACCACAGACTTTATTTCAGGTATTTAACCAAAACGTTATTTTAAAAAAAGAAATCACATTGACATTGAGACAAGGGAAGTGCTAACATGCCGTCTCATTTTTTTTTTTTTTTCGTCTCTAAACATGAAGATCGGCCACATTTAGAGCTCCAGACACGTTATGCGACATGTAGTTTGAAATGAGTCGAGCCACACTCAAATCAATACGCCTTTAACGATCATATGATTGAATAATATAGATGTGCAGCTCCAGATCCACCTCTCCCCATCAACTCCTCCAAAGGATACATCCCAACCCCCCCCAGCCAGCCTCCAGCAGGGACTCCCCGCTAATGGAGTCGGCTCTTGTTACTGCAGGCTTTGTTACCGGCCTGAGGACTCCCCTGTCTCCGTCCGATTTAATGAAAACAGAACAGGTGCAGAAAACTGGAGCAAAAATAATAGAACCCCACCCCCCACTGTATGAAGTAACAGCCTACGCTAGTGTTTATTTTGAGAGGAATATGCCAGGAGGAGAGTACGGTATGCTGCTTTTACTGACTGTGATTTAAAAAACACATACATTCTGGTCCAAAGTCTGATAGCAGATATCCATCAGTGGACATAAAGCATATTATCGTCCGTTGGGAGGTGCGGAGAACGAAGGAAAAGCCCTCAAGCTATGCAGGCTGAAGCCGAGAGATTCAAACACATTAAACATCTTTATCAAATACGGAGAGCCGTTCACAGCAGCTGGTGAAATATGACTCCCTTTCTGCGAGCAGTGAAACCTCCGGGACTACAACTCATAAATGAGTGATGTGTTTCACATCTCAGGGTGATGGGGGAAGGGGATTTACTGTTTTTGTTATTTTGAAAAAAAGTTATTGACCGTGTAATGTAGAGTCCAAGCTGTGTGTTTGTGTTGCTATTTCACTTTTTAAGGGAAAACCACTCAAAGAGTGAGATTTGAGCTAATGATGGACACATCCAGAGTCCACAGATGCCCGACGCACGGCAAGAAATTGCTGGAGACTCGACCCGCTACGTACAAACGTCAAAAATGAAGAAAGGAAAATAAATGAAAGGCTCTGTATGCGACAGTCAGAGCATTAATATTGCATGCAGACAGAATTAAGTATATCAACTTCTGTGTGTGTTGTAATCTGAGCTTCTTGTCCACGCTGGTTAGCTCATGGCTAGGTGGGCCGACAACCGCTAACGCAAAAGCGATGCTAGCTCTCTCCGTTAGCCGCTAGCACCGTTAGCCGCTGGCTCAGCCGTCAGTGTATCCTCTCGGTGTTCTGCGTTTTAGAATTCAGCACATTTTAAAACGCTCGCTCTTAAGCTACGTTTCTCTCAAAACTGGGAAATTGAAGATAATGATGCATTTTCCGTCCTGTGGATTCATTTATTTGCCCGTGCTATGCTCCCGTTTCCTTGTTTCTTTGTTCCCCCCCGTCATTTCCTTCAATCGTTTCCTTGTCCTTGTAAATCTCTCCTTTCTGCCATTGAGAGTTGACCTCCCACGGGCACCAGACGTTGGCTTGGTGACCATTGATCCACTAGTTCGCTCCTTGCCTCCTCCCCCATCTTAACACTACAGCCCCCCCCCCCTCCGGGGAGCAATAAGCAGAACACCCCCTCCGACAACAAAGGACATTAGAAGCCTTGCTATATAATATCCCGCTGAAGGGTCGTGATTGAATGCTTTGAATTGGATTCTTCCTGGAATGCAGTGTGTGTTTTTATGGGAAGCATTTAGCATGTAAATGTGCACAAAAACACAACAACCCGTGAGCGGCTTTTTCCAGCACTCGACATACCGAGGTTAAAGATAACTGGAACATTTCTTTTCAACACTGAGACACGCCGGCCTACCTTTAAACACAAGGAGCCTTTTGAGAGGCAAAGTGCTCCAACATAGAAACTCGAATGGGGCCAACCTCCCCATTAATGCTCTGCGCACTACAATACAGAGCATCACTGAGGGCTTACAGGAGGCCTCCCCGTCTCTAATATTAGACCCTCATACTGTACGGCAGGGAGACACTGAAGAACTACAAAGAACCAGTATGCATACAGCGTACCACTATATGCGTGTGAGGTTTCATACACATTTCACTCATTTAGCTCAACATTTTTGCTTTAATGTTATTATGGAACGTTATGCTTTGATCGCTGTGTATTTGTATGTGTGTTATTTGCATAAGTCAAAAAGTATTAAACCGAATCACATGAAATTTGGTGGGATGATTGGTTATTATTCGGGGACCATTTGATTAGATTTTGGGATCGATCGGATGACGGTCAAGGTCATGAAAAGGTCAAAATCTTCTTTTTACCATTGCACGATCATTTTTTATCCAATTGGCATGCAACTAATGACAAAATGTTCATAATTCAATGCCCAATCGTATGATATGCGAAGGTATGCGCTCTACCGAGTGCCCGTTCTAGTTTTATGTGTAAAGGAATAGTTAATGTGCTTACTTGTGTAGATCTGCACATACATTCTGATAATATACACCTGCATATATGTACATTATTCTTTTCTTCACCCTGGAGCGACAGCTTCAGCTTTCTATCGGAGTTCAGATCGACTGAATGGAGCGAAAGATTCAACAATCCTCTTTCAACAGCGTCAAAAAGCACAGTGCACAGTGATTCACCAAAAGCTACCCTGGCAACACAGAGCTCATTGTGGCTTTAAGTGGATTTTGTTATAACATTAGCATTTGATGTGTGTGTGTGTCGGTGCTGAACTGAGATTGCAACCGATTGCAGCAAAAAGGGGGGGGGAAGAGAAAGAGATGCTTTGTGTTGCTCTGAATAGTGATAGGAGTCTTCTCCCACACGGGATTATAATGAAGGGCAGATTACAGGGTGAAGCTGTACGTATGTCCAGCATGACGAAAGGAATAGAAGTCTTTGGAAATGAAACCAACCTGGTGTATGCTTCTTGAATATGAGAGAAGTTGTTAAACATGGTTGAAAACTACAAAGCTAGTGCCCAAGTATTCTGAATTTTGCAAGAGGATCAGAGTATAATTGATGTTTTTCATCCAAGAAAATCATAATTCATGTTGTTTGAATAAACAGAGCGCTGTATGAGGCGTAACACCAGGACACTTCATCACATTCGATCTACATCGGGGAATTCAAGAGGGCACTTTTTGTGAATCATATTCCTTCAACGAAAAACTAGACGCATCTAAAAACCATAAAGAAACAACTGGATGGTGCTCAAATACAAGCACTAAAACAAAAATAATAAACTCAACAAATCTCGGGGGGGGGGGAAACCATATTAACAAGATGCTGTGAAGTTCATTTAAATCCCAATGCAGCACCATCTTAACGCAGCGCGGGGCAGGACTTCCATTTGTATCTCCACCATCTCCCCGATGTAGATATAGTGAGCGTAGAGTTGGGACACACTTGGCAGTCTTGTCTTTTTGGTTTTCATAAATAAATTCTGAATCTTTTGATCGGAGCTCGTGACTCATTGGGAAGCCGGTTGACTAATTTCAAAGCATTGCAATCTTCATATTGGGGCATGTTTTCTTCCACAGAGCCAACGTCTTCACAAATCGATGGACTACTTTGCGTAAATACCGTAAATACACATCCAATGAGAATACTTATTTGTGTGAGGGAACGGGATCTACTCTTGTGCTTTGCTTGTTCCATAAATATATTTGTAAAGGTTTCTGATGAGTGTGCGTCTGCGTGGGAGTCCGTCTGATGAGCGATACGTCATAGAGCGTTTCCCGCCTCTTGTTTCCCGCCTCTTGTTTCCCGCCTCTTGTTTCTCAGATCGTCTCCTCACACGTCACGTGTCCCGTCCTCCCACAAGCCCGCTGCCTCTCAGACGCCAGCAGAGACACGCGTGAGCGTCACCTGTCGGTGAGTCACAGAGGATTTCACTTACATGGGCGTCGGGCATTCTTAGCAATGAGGAGATTCACCTTATGTAAGTAAGTAAGCGCCTCGTTCCAGATGGATATAGATGAATATGAGCCGGGTTGGTGGTATTTTAGCAGCACAGGTCTGGAGGGAGAACAAACAGCATGGAGATCTGAAAGCAGTATTTATAGTAATATAAATACTTCATTAAAGTATAAGTTCAGATCCTGCCTGCAAAATGTAATTACCTTCGCATTGAAAATGCGGAAGGTTATGTTTTGATCGCCATTTAATTGTATGCGTGCGTGTTATTTGCATAAGTCAAAAAGTATTAAGCCGAATCGCATGAAATTTGGTGGGATGATTGGTTATTATCCGGGGACCATTTGATTAGATTTTGGGATCGATCAGGTCAAAGGTCAAGGTCATGAAAAGGTCAAAATCTTATTTTTACCATTTGTATCCAATTGGCATGCAACTAATACCATAATGTTCATAAATCAATGCCCAATCTTGTGATATGCGAAGGTATGCGCTCTACCGAGTGCCCGTTCTAGTTAGTGAAATACAAAAAATATATAATTTCCCTCTAAAATGAAGTAAAAGACAATTAAATTGACTTGAGTAAATGTATTTTTCCAGCATTAATTACGCCTGAAATATGAACTTTGAAGTCACGGCAGCATCTGGACGATATCATCCACAAATGTAATTTCTCTCCAGGAAAAGAAAAGCCTTGTTCGTAGAGCTGCATCCATACAAGTCACAGCGATGTA
Organism: Liparis tanakae; assembly: GCA_036178185.1. Classification (NCBI taxonomy): domain Eukaryota; kingdom Metazoa; phylum Chordata; class Actinopteri; order Perciformes; family Liparidae; genus Liparis; species Liparis tanakae. Next base: position 4,823,903 of record CM070093.1, read on the forward strand.
GATCAATCACTGGACTCGAGGCCGGTGGGTGAACGGCCTCCGTGCCGGCGGACGCACACATTAGCATAAGCATCTTGTTCTCCGCCTCATGGCGAAGGCGACGCAGTCTGTGTTCCCCGCGCCTCGGCATTAAATATGCCATTAGCGGGCAAATGAGAATCAATTTGTTTCCCTGATTATGAATGTGTCACACATGTTCAACACGCCTCGCCTCCACCCTTTCAGATCGGCGCAGAGGAAGCGTTGGCGAGAGCGTCGCGTGCACTTAACGGCCTCCTCGGGGATCTCGCCGTTGACGTATTTGAACTGAAGATTCGGGAGAAGGCAGGAAGCTGCGTTCCTTTATGTTTGAAGTTTCTATTACAGTAGGTTGGACGTATGTTCTGGCGCATGGTGAGCAAAGATGAACTCTCCTCGGTCACAGGGGAGGATTCAGGTAAAAACAGCATTTTACACGATAAAAAAATAAGAAAGGAGGAGAAAACAATCAATTGAGTCACTTTCAAAATAAAACCTCATAAGATAAGAGTTTTTATTGTCATTGTTGTTATATAACGACTAAACATTTTGTTTAATGACAATAAAAATCTATTATCTTATATTATGATGTTTTTTTACGATAAGAGGTCTTTATTGCCATCATGTGCAGCCAGAAAGTCGTGGAAAGTGCTTTTAATGTAACAAGAAATATTTCGAAGGAGGACGAACACATAACAGGAAGTCCACTGTGCGGGCAGCTCCGTGAGGCTGTGGATATTTCAGGTTAGCCGTTTTAGTTAAGCGAGTCAGCATGTTCAGGTTTTGGCCACAAAACAAAGTTCTGGACCCGTTTGGTGGCGCTACAAACAGTCATGTGGGTCACCAGAGTTATTACATCTCATCCCGAGGTGGACGTGAACATCTGTACCGCGTCATGAACATTCATCCGGTCACAGTTCAGCTCCACCCCCTCCTCACTCTGTGTTTCAGCCACTCCCACCTCGTTAGCCTAACTCCCTTCACCTGCTCACTCACCTGCCTCTGATCATTAATCAATTCCCTATTTAGGCTCCTCCCCTTCTTCTCGTTCTCAGTCTTCCATGCCAGACTCTCCAGCGCTTGTTCTCGGGCCGACCACATGCTGCCGACCCGGCGTGTTCCCGTTTAACCCGCTAGCCCGACTGCCGGTGAACCTACCGGCCTTCGTGTGACCTTTACTCTGCCTGCTGCTTCTAGGAGCTTTAAATAAAAGGTCAAAGGTCCCTGGAATCGTGTGATTGAATTTGTGGTGGACCGACCCGATTCCTCGATCAATACCACTGCATGTAAACGCCTCTTCAAATTAGAGCTTGAGAGTCTGTGCACTTGATTCCCTCTAATGAAATGTGCAGGCATACAAAGACGACACAATAAACATGTCAGATGATTGAATGGGGGCGCTCTGTCGCGGTGGAGGGGGGTCTCATCCCGTATGCAGGCGCTTGATGGCAAAAAGCTTTTTTGTGGGTGGTGATCAACCCTCTTGCTTTGCATTCTCACAAATATCAAAACTACACCGTCCTCCTTCCCGAACATGTTTATCCCAACCGGCCGGGCTTCTGGTCCCAAATGGATCCTGAACCTTCTTCCACACGTGCAAATCCAATTAGAGGGACCAGAGGAGTTGGCTTTCCCCCCGCTGCTGCCTGACACAGTTCCAGAGCCTCGTAAAGAGGCATCCGACGCCGCGGCACGCTATTAACCACCGACGCTCCCGAACTAATCGACGGCATGGAAAACCCCCGGTGAACGTTTCCCTGCAGCTTTGCAAAAAAAATAAAAAATGCAAACAGATGCACTCGTGTGTTTTTCTTCAAATGAAAATATATCGTTGCAGATTTTCTTTTTCCCTTCTGCACAGTTGCTGTACACACAGTGAAACATAAATACAAGCGGGGTCACCCGCATTTGAATATAGCTATACCCCCCTGCTAGGCATATATGTGAAGTGTTTCTCTATAAACAGAATTCTTTTTTTTGGTGGGAAATATTCTCAGGCTTTTGGCATCAAAAAAGCAATGAAGGAAATAATCAGATGATAAGAGCTGCCAAACGTAATCAAATTAAAGTGCATTCAGACTAAAGAACCGTAAATCCTTTGTTCCGGCTGAAGAAAGAATTTATGGCCTCAGTGGAAGTCGTGAAGTGTCAATAAAGATTAGGACCCCCTCTGCATGATGAGCTCAGCAGAATCAGCGGCCCAGTGACACGATGTCCGACTGATCCAGTTCCAACCACCCCAGCTCCTCCTCTTACGCCACTCAGCTCAGAGCATTCCCTCCTCTCCTCCTCCCCTCCTCCTCCCCTCCCAACCTACAGTAAAGATGTTCACAGCTGGAGCCAGTATTCTGTTAGTGTTGGTCAAACTGGATCTTCTTCCCCCTGTAGGTGATGGATTCCTCCATCCTTGTCTAATGTAAATGAATTTCACATATTGCTCTCAAGGTCCTTTAGCTCCTGACTTTATGGTCGTACATCATATTTAGGAAAGCTTTACTGTGATTGCGCCGGCTATCCGGAAATCCAACCTGAAGTTGTCAAGTACTTCCTAAACTCTTCTAACTACTGGATTTAAAAAGAAAGAAAATATTTCTAAAGTCGGTTGAACATAGGAAATCCTCCATTTCTAAGGCCTTTCTCGGCTGGAGAGATTTAATTTTAACGAGGGATGGGCCAATATCAATACTGATATCGGATCAATACTGACTCAAATAGCATATTACTCCATATGGGCTGATCTATTTAATGCAATACTGGAATTTATACTTGAATGTGTCTTTGCATCTATAAACTGAAATGTAATTTGTTCGTTGCTGGTGCACTAATTATTATTTCAATAATAGATAACAATTTAGTATACTTCTATTTATTTATTTGTTTGTTTTACGGTGCTAATACTAATTACTTTAGAGGCACCGTATACACGTACATTTGTATTTTATTAGTTTACATTTTAATTTCCATTTATTTAAATTCTTAAATGTAATATGACCTGCTAATTTATTTTATTATATTTTATACTTGTAAAAAATGTTTTGCTACTGCGTCAGGAAATCTCCCCCCGGGGATGAATAAAGTAAAATCTAATCTAATCTCAAATATAATGTTTAAGTCAAACTGGATGTTGCCTTATACATTAAAAAAGGATCCCACTTGATTCCCTGAGGCATATTATACAACATATGAATCCAACACGGTCGATATCGGGACTGAAAAAGTTGGATTGTGCATCCCCAACTTTAACCATCGCCACATTTACAATGTAAAATGTGTTCCTCACATGCTGCATTTAAGAACGTGTCCTTTAGGGCTTTGCTGAATTCTGCTTTTTGTCTCATTGGAGCGAAGCTTGTTTTTCAGAGACGTGTCTAGTAATTATTTGTGTCTGTCTCAGGTCCGATCTAGAGGAGCAGAACTAATGCAGACGACCAGGAAACAAACCAATGAGCAGCACATCCACAACGTGGCATGTGGGAGGACAACAACATCGTCCCCTCAGGTGACCGACACCAGCAAACAAATGACAAGTGGGTGGCAGCTTTAGGAGAGGAGGAAGAGGAGAAGGAGGAGGAGGAGGAGGAGGGGGGGTCTTTAATGAGTGGCCAGAGGGTTCAATAGCTCGACACTGACTCTTCTGCAGGCGGCCGAGCTGAAGACCGCAGATACCGTTTGTCCTCCAGCCTCGCGGATGAGGAGAGGCGTTATGATGTCGCAGCATCCCTAATGTGGTTCGGCGGTGCTGCGGAGTGATTTATCGTTGTTGGTGAGACGTGCAGGAGGCCTTGAAGCAATTACTGAAGTTTGGATTGCACACCGGAGACAAAACCCACAACAGCGTAACGTAGACGGGAGAGACGGTTGGTGGAAAGCAATAAAAATGCTGAGCATTTCTGCAAAGATCAACTATTTTCACATCCTCACATTTCACTGGAGGAGTGAGGGGAACACTCAGATTTGAGGGAGTTTAAGATGTTAGGACCTTTGAAAGCCACTCGTCTACTACTACCTGGAACAGTTTGGCATATTGGGAAGAACGCCTTATAGACCTGATTTTATTTTCATAAATGAATGAATTTACAATAGACATTCCCTAGTTATAGATTGTTTTCTTTTTCTTTTTTGTTTCATTCCGTCTCTTTTCTTTGTTGTTTATCCTATATTTTACACTTCTTGCTCTAAATATGTATAACTAAAATGAGCATTATCTAAACATTTGTACTGTAAGACATCTGTAAATCCTGAATTGATGCCTTTTTTCAATAAAAAAATTAATAGTGAAAACAAATACTAATAAAGCCACTTAGAATAATAACATATCCCCAAACCAAATCTTACAAAGTTTTTAAAACCTCTCAAATAAAATGTAAAACTAAATTCTCACACGTGTTGCTGTTTTAATTTAAACTATCCCAGAAGATCTGACTTCAAAACAATCGGTGCTTCAAAATGCATTATTAGTCAACACGAGCCGTATCATCACATAATTAACTTAGTGAGCCGCACTGAATGATGTTGTCATGACGCCGTCTGTGTGTGAAACAGATGGCGGTGTGTGAGCGGTGAGTCTGAACCACAGGAAGTCTTCATTGTGAGAGAGTAAGATGTGTGAGAGGACGCGAGGCACGCCGAACAAAAAGAAGAACTCTCACGGGTGATGAGGCCCGCGCCGCTGGCTCCAGATGTTGATGGGAAACCTGGAACAGCTGGTAGTTAGTCGTTGTTGCCATGCTAAGCTTTTTTTCTGCTCTCTGGTTTGTCTGGTGTCGCTCCACTGGGGAAACATCTTAGGATGAAGTAGTAATGTCTCACAGCGTCTCCATTAATTAACCCTTCTTTTACCTTCAAATGTACTAACATCTTTTACCCTTGGGATGAATTTGAACCCAGCAATTAAAACCTCCAGAAAATCATTAGAATTAATATTGTTTCCCAAGTTTAAGTGATACTTTGTTTGTTTGTTGACTACCTAAATATCCCTTTAAATAAATAAAAATATTAATATTTCTTATATGTTTTACCCAGTGAAAAACAGCCTGGGGTCAAATTGACCCCGAAGAACACCAATGGGTACAAGTTGTGTTCAGAACAGTGAAAACATATGTGAATTTTAGGTTTTTCCAGTTGTAAATCGTTGTTGTAAATAAATTAGGAAAAGTCATGAAATACGAAGCAAAAGCATTTATGTCAATATTTCTTTTAGAGACTGTAACAGTTTAGCTCCTTTTATTATTAGTTGTTTTCATCCCGTCTCTCTAACTATCATGTCATTCCAGATCCTGCTTCCCATCTCGTTAGTCCAGCTCCCTTCACCTGCCTCTGGTCACCTCGTTAGTCCCTCATTACCTTCACCTGGTCCTCAAGTCTCACCTGTTGCCCATTCCCTCGTTAGTCCCCGTCTACTGAGGTCCCCTCACTTGTCCTCTGACAGGTCGTCTTGTGGTGTTTTCATGTCATGTTCTCCAGCGTTGTTTGTGTATATTCCTGACCTGCCTGCCCTGACCTCTGATTCTCAGCCCCGCCCCTCTTTGGACTCGTCTGCTTCTTGGACTGATCTCCCGGTTTTGACCCGGCCTGTTTTCAACTAAAGACATTCATCTTTGTTACTCCTGTCTGAGTTGTGCTTGTTGGTCCACTCTAAAAGCACCGTGACAGAGAGGTTAAACATTGAATGGGGTCAAATTGACCCCAAAGGTAACAGGAGGTGTGTGTGTGTGTGTGTGTGTGTGTTAGTTCAACATGGCCAAACACAGCCCAAGTCCTGAGGACATTTTGACGATAATTCTTTTCTTTGCATCGTAGCTTTCTGACCAATCAATCCACGACTCGCTCTTCCTTTAGCTCTGTTTTGGAAGTGGGCTGTAAAGTGTTGTGCGGCGCCGGTTGGAAAGGCTGCTCTGTGATTGGAGTGCGTGCTCGACCTCCTCGCTGCTTCTCACTCATCGCTCCTCAAATCACCGTCAGCTGTCACACGGGCGCCAACAGCCGCCGACTGTCAGGATCTGGAGTTTTTGAGTCTCTTTTTATTTTGAATTCCCCATCTCTTGCGTCCCCTGTATCCCTGCACTTCCTGTTCCTGTGACTGGCTGCCCTGTCCCTGATTGTTTACACCTGCGTCCAATCACCTGCGTCCAATCACCTGCGTCCAATCAGCTGCGCCTTCCCTGTGTATTTAGACCCGTTTGTCTGTTGGTTTGGACTGTTTTACGTTGTTGACCTGTTATTTTGTACTTAGTTAAGAAAATTAAAGTTTCTGTGTCACGTTGTTTTTTGGCGTTTGGGTTCTGCCTTTCTCCGGCTACAACAGCCGTGACACAGAGCGGTATGACGGTACGACGTTACGACGGTCTTCAGGTTCACGTGAACTTTTCCTGTCAAAGGACACAGAAATCAGCCTTGCGCCTGTAATTGGGTCCATTTACATTTTAATTTAAAGTGTTTGTCCCTGTACATCGTCCCTCTCGAACAAATAAAATCTTAAAACGTACACCGAAGACGTAACGCTGCCAGAAAAACAAGCACCCGGTGTGGTGATTAAATCGTCTTTATATGGACCCCGACGGCGTTATGGAGTGTTTTAGCATCTCTCGAGCGTGTTGTTTTGGATTTACGGTCCGCGACTTTAATATCTTGCTCCAGTTTCTGCGAGAGGTTGCTGTTTTCAGTTTGATAAACCAACTGCACAATAACCGCCGGGGCCAGGCAGCAGAGCAGAGACAGTCGGGGCCGGAGAACGTCGGAGCAGGTGGAGACCAAAACAGAGCTCAAAGCAGAGTCGGGGATACAAACGAGACTCGGAAGGAACGATAACGTTGTCGTCAGCCGGGTGTGTGAAGGAGCGACTGTTTGCAATAGAATATTTACAAGGGGGTCATAAACAAATCAGGGACTGCAGCAGCTCTAATAGGGTTAATGTCTAATTCCATAGGCACTAACATTGCTGCGAATTAACAGCCAGCCTAATCAGTGAAGTCACAACAGGTGTGTTGCTAAAGACCTAATGGTGAAGACACCCGCTGCAGCGTCAACGAGGCGCAACGCCGTCCTCAACTATCCTCTAGTTGTACGGCACTAAAGAGCGTAGCCTTACCCTGCGCTTCTAACGATAATCACGCTGATGGATCGTCTGCAGCAGTAATCACTGTGACTCTCTATCCGAGTCATGGCTACACACACCGAGGAACAACTCATTGGGATTCATGACGTGGATTTATTCCATTGGACTGGACTCGTTTCTTGGAGTTATTTTACTGAACTTCTTGAGTTGGATTTGTCACACAAATGTTGCACCAGCTGCAGTGTAGTCATCATATTGTTATATTGTAATTACATTGCTAGATGTTCCTACGCTGTGCTTTCTTTTGGGCTGTGAGTTTTGTGTTCTAAAAGAGATTAAGATGCATTTTGTTTGAGATGTTTTATGAGGTATTGGGTTACAAAAATAAACTTTCAAACAATTGAAATTGTTTAGTTTTGTAGCAATTATCTGTTTATAACAGAAAATCAAAAAAGCCAGGCTAGATATTAAACTTACCTGTCAATCCTCTATAAATGTGGGCAAGATTTTGCTTATATACATATATATATATATATATATATATATATATATATATATATATATATATATATATATATACATATATATAAATAAATATATATATACATATATAAAAATAAATAAGTACATATATAAAAATAAATAAATAAGTATATATACAGGCACGTGCACAGATATTTTGGGGGGCAGGTGCTCAAACCCCAAAAAAGGGCACGTGCCAAAAAAAGATTCTGACAGAGTTAAAGCATAAGCAGCAATATGAACTGTGTTTCCTCTGGGTAGCATCAGACAGCTATCTTACACTTCATTTTTGAATAAAGATGAATTATTATATAGCAACAACAGTACAAGCGTTCTGATTGGCTAATGGGTCGTCGCGCTAGCCACGTATCGCCCTCCTCGCCGGTCTGATTCGGATCCGTATTGTCCTCTTACGTCATTTTCAAAATGAGCGATATTGATAGACATCAACAGCCAAGAGCAGTGGTCCTCAAACTAAGGCCTGCACATGTGGCCTTCTGAATCAGGGGCGTTTTTTTCTACAGGCGGTATAGGCGGCCGCCTAGGGCGCCATTCAGAGAGGGGCGCAAAAAATGCACTCCCCTCTGAAAAGAAATACATAATTGAAAAAAAAATGTTTTGCCACTGCTGGGGCTTGAACCCAGGACCTCGTCTCCACCACCGAATACACACTTCTACCCACTAAGCCATAGCATCCAATTTGAAACTTTTTCCACACTACATCAAGTTCTCTTCTTTATCAAAAGTACAAAACCCGGGGACTCGTGAGCGGCGCGGAGCATGTCGGAGCATTTGCAGTTTGTGTGAGCTAACTGCTAACATTGCAACCTCCACTATACATTGTTTGCTAATCCCATGTATTGCAACTTTGAGCTGCGTATAAACTAGCATTCAAATAGAAATGTTTCTACAGTGCTACCTTACTGTCTGTCTGTAGCTGCATCCACAGGCTGCACTGTAGCTGAGCAGTAACCATGGCAACAATCAGCCTCTGGCCAGCCATCGACAGTTTAATCAGCAGCAAATTAAATGTAAAATTAGAAGAAAAAGAAATCTTCCACAGCAGAGTGCTTGTTTGTTGACGGGAGCGACGTCTTCAACAACACTTGAAGGCAGCGTCGAACATATCTGATGTCAAATCCAGACTGTACCGTGAATGTCTGTGCCACATTGCATGGCTCTTCATCCTATAAATGTAAAGATATTTATTTCTTTGGACCTAAAAAGGTGTCGGACCGAGCAACAGGCCGACAAATCCAGAGGACACGTCGCCGTCTTCCGGCCTCCAGCAGCAGCCTGAGCCCGGTTACATAACAACACGCCGCACCACAACAACGCCACGCTCATTCCCCTCACCGACACGTTAAGTTGAAGGAGGAGAGCAGACGGGAGGTTCACTTTTTATACTTGTAAGTGGAGCAGAGCTGATGGCTGGAGAAAGGGGGCGACGACAGGGGCACAAAAAGGATGTCATCCGCAGGGTATTTTTAGAGTGTGTGAGGTGCACTGATAACTGGCTGCCATTGCAATCAGCCTGCAGGTTCCCAGCGATAATAACTGCTCTCATTCTGCACATTCACTCAGAGTGAAACCTTCTCATGCAGAGAAATTCGGGCAGGATGATTGACTCTCTCTCTCTCTCTCTCTCACACACACGCACACACACACACGCACGTGCACGCGCAAAGATGTTGCTGGTGAGTGGCAAAGTAAGTGAGCACAAACACTAAGAAAGCTCTCAAATCGGCAAGCTCGAGATGTGAGAGCGAACAACAGGTGTGTAGACAGACAGAATATTTTGGCAGGAACATCTTATCCTGTGTTATCTGTGTTGGTATTTTCTCTTAAAGTCAAGAAAAGGAGCCTGAGGAAGAAGCTCACGGAGGTTTACAGTCAATTCAAGGTTTTCCTGGGCATCCCCCTCATTGGTCAGGACCTCCACACGTCTGAACCTCTCATCCTTTCTTCTTGCAAACTACTCTGATTGTATTTCTTTGGAATGCTAAACATTGTTCAAATGGTAAGAATACTCTCTTCGGTACAACTGGTAGTCTCGAGCCAGAAAGATTGTGAAAGGGGTCAAAGGTCAGGTTGAGATTCACATGCCGTGAAATGAAGGTCTCAGACTTCATCACAGCTGTTATTATTCTTATATTCTAGCCATGAAGCGGTTCCTTTCTTAAAAAAATTAATTGTTAAAAATTCGGTGAAGACACGTTTATTACAAAGTTAAAAGGAGGCTTTAACAAGATAACGCAGACTCTAATAATAATAAAAGTTAAATCAAATTAATTAGAAAAATCTGAATCTATCCGCTAAAGAATTTAAACATCTATATATCTAAATTATTAAAAAAAAGATATATATATGGACAAAGATAAGTTGACCCATCACTCTATCATATTTAAAAGGAGTCCAAGTGGTTTGGGCATCATTGGATCCATGGAGGGATTCCTCAGTGAGGGTATTTTTCTTAATGGTTAAATATTATTTTTAGACCCCCAAAAAATGCTGAGGAGAATATAGCTTGATATTACTTCTAAATGGGATTGAGCTTCACCTCTAGGTCAAATCAAATGGATTTCACTCCGCTCTCCTTTTTTAGTTTTTTTGCACGTGCGGATGCAAAATGCCAAAACGCTTTGATCCTGCAGCTTTGAAGATACTGAGCAGAGGACACAATGCCTCTTGGATCTAATCCTTGATTACTACTTGCTGTCATCATTTCTCAGGAACTTGAACCCATGAATCTGCACTTTGAAACCTTGACTTACAGATCGATTAATGGTCAAATTTTATCCTTTTTTTCCCAAGGAGAAATGAAACGAGCTGCAGCATTCTGGATTAACTGGAGGGACCTGAGAGATTTATTAGAGTAGCCTGATAATAAGGAATATCAGTAATCTAGAAGTAACACACGAGACATGCTTGACGTCTTTTGGTTTTCAACTGTTGATAAATTGTTTCAGACGTTGTAAAGGGTTGAATTAGTATTTCCCCATTTTTGTAACGTGGTTCACTCTTCTTCCTTCTTCTTTGTTTATACTCCACAACATTGATAGCTAAATACTAGATTTGGATTATCAATACAAAAATATAAATCAACCAATAAATTATGATATATTATCATAGGTTAAACTACACAGCAGCATATAATGTAAACAAAATGCGCTCAATTCAACTTTTTCTATGTTGTATGTATGAATATAGATATATGTGAATGTATATATATATATATATATATATATATATATATATATATATGTGAGTATATATCTACATATATATAGTATATACATATTTTGTTAGTGTTGTACTGCTACTTTCACTTCTAAATACTTCTTACATCATCATCTATAAACTACATATTTTAGCAGCAACATCTACCTAATCCAGACTAGAGCTACTGGTATGTTAAAGACAATACCGCCACCTGCTGGTGATACATGTGTACAATAAATATGAATCAAATAGAGCACTTCTTATTTTGTTTACTTATTAAACTACTTTACTTCACTCTGATGTGAATAATTCAGCATTCAGCAGTGTTGAGTTGTGTTGCAATGTAGCAGCAGCTATCCGTTGCATCCGAAGGAAAGAATAAATGATGGAATTATCTTTAGCCGTTGTTGGCGTATTTATTTAGCAGGCTTCTGACACATCAGTCTCACGGTCAGAGCTATCTTGAACTGAACACACAGTAACATATGTCACGTTGGCCTTTATAGCCTGTACTCTAGCGCCACCCTGTGGCGTAACCATATACACATCCGAGTACATATCTCAACACCCCCACTTGTACTCAGGTTGCTATACTTCAAGCAAAAGAAACATTCATACACATATCACTCTCCAAAAAGAACACTTGCAAACCTCTTCAGTTTCAACTTAGTTACAGGTTTGGTCATTAAATCAGCAATCATGTTATCGGTAGAACAATACATCAAAATCACTCGTCCATCAATCACAGTTGACCTGATAAAGTGGTACTTTATGTCAAAGTGTTTACACCTCTGTCGGTTTACAGGGTTCTTGGCAAGAGCTATTGTCCCCTGATTGTCCTCATGTACAATAGTTTGTGTGTAATGGTAGTTATCTATACCTCTTAGTAATTGCTCCAGGTATAAACATTCCTGTATGGTTGAAGCCAGTGCCATGTATTCTGCCTCACAGGTGGACAGTGCAACAGTGGGTTGTTTTCTAGTCTTCCACGAGACTGGAGAGCTGTTCTGACTAAAACTGACACAATATCCTGAGGTACTGCGTCTGTCGCTGGTATCCGCCGCCCAGTCAGCATCACTGTAGGCTTGCATACCTAACTCCTCACTGTCGTTTCTCCTGAAACTTAATCCTTTCTCTGCAGTGCCCTTGAGATACCTTAGTACGTGCTTCACAGTGACCCACTGCTCCTCTGTAGGCTCTGCAAAGTACTGTGACAATCTGCTCACTACAAAACTTAAGTCTGGTCTGGTACAAGTAGCCAGGTATATAAGACTACCTACAGCCTCCCTGTACATCCTGACATCTTCCATCTTTGTTGCATTGTCAGTATACTCTAACTTCTGCTCACAGGGTGTTTCTCTGGTCCTACAATCTTGCATATTAAAACGCTGTAGTATCTTGTTAGTGTACCTTTCCTGTGACATCTTTACACATCCATCTGATTGACTGAAATCAATACCCAGAAATGTTTTGAGTTTGCCTAGATCTTTCATTTTAAACTTTTCTGCGAGCATCTCTTTCACCTCTTTCAGTCTCTCTTCATTGCTTGCTGCAATGATCAAGTCATCGACCCATATGATTATGATCACTTTCCCTTCTTTTAACTCTTTGGCATAAACACAGTGGTCGGCTGGGTTTTGTGTGAATCCATCCTCAGTAAGGCAATTGTGCAAAACCCTATTCCAAATACGGCCGGACTGTTTAAGACCGTAAAGGATTTCTCCAGCTTATAGACTATGCCCTCTTTTTCTTCATAACCCTCTGGTGGATTGATGTAGATCTCATAATCTATGGGAGCGTGCAAGTATGCAGTTTTCACGTTCATTTGGTGGAGGAGTAAATTCTCCTGTGCAGCTTTTTGTAGCACCACCCTTACACTCGTCATGTCTGCCGTGGGTGAAAACGTCTCCCCATAGTCTATTCCCATTCTCTGGCTGTAACCCTTAGCCACAAACTTTGCTTTGTATCTGTCTCTCCCATCTACATCAGTCTTGATGGCGTAAACCCATCTACCCCCCACTGTCTCCTTGCCTATTGGCAGTGCTGTCGGGGTAAAGGTTTTGTTCTCGTTTAAGGACTGGATTTCCTCATCCATGGCTTTTGTCCATTGTTTTGAGTTAGCTGACCCCATTGCCTCCCCAAATGTCTGTGGAATGCCACACACCGCTCTACAGCAGTAGTCTACTGTGATAGGAAGCGCATCACTAACATTTATTTCAGTTATAAAGTCATCCAAGTATCTCGGCTTCCTTCTTTCTCTAGTTGGATACCTTTTACTCTCTGGTTCACCACTTGTCACACTCTGTTGTGTTTGATTATAGTCACTAGACCTCGATTCTGTGCCTGGACTATCAGTATTTTCTGTTTTCCTACTCACCCCCTGCGTGGTTTCTGTAGTCCTGGGTCTCACAGTGTCATCATAGCCATCACTTGGATCTGGGTCATCTGTCTGTATTTGTTTTTCGGAGGAACCCACAGTTGACTGCATCACAAACTTTACTAGTCTGTATTTTTGTACTTTGTATCTGGATGATATACCAAATACGCTGGGCTGTTCTTGTCGTGACCTACAAAATGCCCCTGATCACATCTGGAATCAAGCTTCCCTTTGTTTGTACGTGTAACATACAGACCCAAATTTTTGCATTTTGGATACATTGGGCTTTTTGTCTGTTAGTAGCTCATACGGAGTCTGCCCTGTACGTTTGTTAAAACATCGGTTCCGTACCATTGCTGCTGTTTGTATAGCGTAGGGCCATAGCTACTTTGGTAATGCACTTTCAGCTAGCATGCACCTAGCCATCTCAAAAAGAGTACGCCAACCTCTCTCTGCTGTTCCGTTCTGGTGTGGGGAATAAGGAGCTGACGTTTCATGTCTGATCTTATTCTTCCTCAACACTGCTTGGAAATCACTGCTTGTAAACTCTGTTCCATTGTCGGATCTGATGCACCTCACCATCCCATAAGGGGATACATCTGCTAGGAACTTTTCCGTAGCCTGTATGGTATCACTTTTCTTCTTTAGAAAATAAACAAACACTGCGCTTGAATAGTCATCAGTAAATGATTGCACATATTTGTAACCTTCTGTCGACTCAGTGGCTACAGGACCTGCAAGATCTGTGTGTACCATCTGTAAGGGAGCCTTTGCTCTGGCATCAGGATCCCTATTTCTGGTTTGGGCAAACTTTCCCTGAATACACACCTCACAGTCTTGTTCGGGCCTACCCGTTTTTCCTTTGATCTGCATACCTACAACAACATTTTGCAACTTTGCTACATCGTCATAGTTACAATGGCCTAATATTTCATGCCATGTCTGTATGTCGTGACAGGTATTACACTTATCATTAGGTTCAAATTGAGTATGCAAATAATACAGTTTTCCATACACATGAATGTTAAATCTGGTACCGCCTTTGGTTATCAGGACATCTTTATCTTCTTTGAAGACAACCGTAGCTCCACTCGTAGTAGCTGCCTTCACCGAGAAGATGCTCTGGGGATATGACGGTACAAACAAAGCGTTTCTCAGCGTCGCCTTTCGTCGCTGTCCGTTGCTGTCGATGAGGGAAACCTCAGCATTCCCCCTCCGCTGAGCAATCCCGCTGCATCGGGTGCCGTCTGCCAGCTCGACAATGTGCGTTTCTGGCCTGAACGCGCTGTCGAAACTCTTGAACACGGTTATGTCAGTGATGATATGAGAGGTAGCTCCCGTGTCCACCATCAGCCCCCTCTCCTGGATGCTGCATGCTGGCTGCTGCTTGGTTCTGGTTCCTCCGTCTCTCACCGTGAACGTGTAGTCCTCGTCGTCATCAGCATCTTCTGAGACTTTACTCGCACCATCTTGTTTGTCCTTACGCCTGCACGTGGCATCTTTGTGTGTGTCACTTCTGCAAAAAACACACCATGTCTTCTGTCGACACGCTCTCGCTCTGTGGCCTTTGATGCCACACTTGAAACATAACATTTCGGTATCTTCTTTGTTCCAGTCACGGGCGACCGTTTTGGCGGGACGCCTTCCACTCTTCCCTTGAGTCTTCATCACACTGTCGCTCGACTCCGCTGAGTTTATCTTTTCCGTTTCTTCAAAACTCCGTAGTTTAGTTTTGAATTCTGCAAACGTGATGTTATCGTCCGTATGTGCCACATGTATTGCGAATGGCTTAAAACTCTCAGGCAGTCCTTTTAAAACCATAGCCACTAGCAATCCGTCTCCTAACGTTTCACCCGCGTTCCGCAGCGCTGTGATGGCGGTTTCTGCTCTGATGATATAGTCCATTATGCTCTCATGGTTTGCCTTCTGAAGTGATGTCAACGTGGTGTACAAGTTGATTATACGGGGCTTTCCCCTCCCTGCATAATACTCTCTCAATATTTTCAGAGCCTTTCTTCCATCATCGGGTGCATCCCTCATAACTAATGAGAGGCTTTTGTCATCCAGCAATAATATTAGCTCTGCGTATGCGTCAGCATTTTTACCTGCATCTGCTGCAAGCTCTCGTTCTGACGTCGGTTCTCTCAGAACAGTGTCCTTTAGTCCATGCAAATGGAGATATTCCAACGTTTTGGTTTCCCAAATCTCATATTTGGTTTCATCTCCGTCGAATGTCGGTCGCGGCAACCTGCTCCTCCCTCGTTGTTCCATCATGCAAACTCGCTCTTCTTCTTAGCTAGCTGCCCGTTAGCACGCGGTTCGTTGCGACTTTCTAACTGTTAAACTTTTCTTCCGGACGACTCCTGGGCCCATAACCTGTTGAGTTGTGTTGCAATGTAGCAGCAGCTATCCGTTGCATCCGAAGGAAAGAATAAATGATGGAATTATCTTTAGCCGTTGTTGGCGTATTTATTTAGCAGGCTTCTGACACATCAGTCTCACGGTCAGAGCTATCTTGAACTGAACACACAGTAACATATGTCACGTTGGCCTTTATAGCCTGTACTCTAGCGCCACCCTGTGGCGTAACCATATACACATCCGAGTACATATCTCAACAAGCAGGAACAACCTGTCATCTGCACGTTACTTGCACACCGTTACGCAACATTTTCATCTCCAACTTTGCTTTTTTTAACGATTTAACTTAGAAAACGCTTGATAAGTGCTCCTTTTTATATACGTATTTCCTGAAGATACTTCAAGACTTTCTCTCACACACACACACACACACACACAGCTAAACGTCAGCCTACCTGACGCCAGTGTTACGGTTGAAAAAGCGACCGTGTTAACTGGAGACTTTGAACCGAACGCGTCCGTTGTTGCCGTAGTTACGACGGCTGTTCGAATAGAAGTTAGCCGTCCTCGTGAATGCCGCTTGGTTGTTAATGGTGTTAAACAGTGTCAAACCCTCTTATATACATAATGCGGCATTCACGAGGGCAGCTATACGTGTTCTCTTCCTATTTTCAACAGCTGTCTGTAACTACGATACCAACGGACGCTTTCGGTTCAAAGTCGCCAGTTAACACGGTCGCTTCTTAAACCGTAACACCGGCCGTTGGGCCGCACACCGGAAGTGAGCGGGCCGTCTCCTCCTCGCAGCTCTGACAGACATGGCGGCGTGCTCGCTAGCTGGCAGGAACACGGACTCGACGATGTTTTTTTTGACACGGCCAACGAAACATCGCTCGTGGATATGCTGTTTTCTTCTGGCGGTGTTTCTAACGTCGCCGCCGGTCTCGGCGAAGCTGGACAGCCTCCGAGAAGTGACCGACGGGACATGGGAGGAGATCCTGACGGGCGAATGGATGATTGAATTGTCAGTGTCCAGCTAACGGCTGTTTTCTAACGGGTGTTTTCTAACGGCCGAACTTGTCACTTCAGCATAAGCTCCTTTGAGCTCTTAGATTCTCGTTTACCGGGTCATACTCGAGTCGCATTACTATCTCCTTGTTATTATCGCATGTGCCCCCAATTTAGTCGCGACACGTTGCTTAATGTCTCGCTAAGCTAAACCGCTGCCATCTTTACTGAGCTAGCCGACTTTACCCCGGGGTCGCGTGCTCGCCGGTCGGCTGAATAACTCTCTAATAGCCGCTCTCGGTCGGGTCGTAGGTGCGTTGCTACCTGACTTCTCGGTTATCAGCGTGTGTAACGTAACTGCCGTTTTTTATACGTGTTTTCTTTACTCTGTGAAACTTGATACACCCGCAGCTACGCGCCCTGGTGCCCGGCGTGCCAGCAGCTCCAGACGGTGTGGAAGGAGTTTGCGGACTGGGGGGAGGACATGGGGGTCAACATCGCCAAGGTGGACGTGACGGAGCAGCCGGGTAGGCTTGGATCACCTCTGGCGGCTAACGCCAGCTACACTGACTCCTACACAACACAGCTGACACACCAGTACAGCAGGGCTGGCTGCATTTTAATACCTCGGAGCAGTAAACGCCGTTTGAGTAACCTGTAATGTCTATTTGTGTTGCTGAAACTGTCAGAGGTTTTATAGTCTGTGTTTTTAATCAGGGTTCGTACGGTCGTGTAAAACCTGGAAAAGTCATGGTATTTTAAAATGCTCATTTCCAGGCCTGGAAAAGTCATGGAAAAAACTTAAATCATAAAAGTTTTGGAAAAGTCATGGACATGTGTTATAATCACATGTTCATTTACGCTGAGTTTGATATAATTAATGTTTTTTTTAAAGAAAGACGCTCAAAATATAAGCCGGTTTATGCTCTCAATGCGCAAAATGTTCATGTTTACACCGAGATTTCAGTTTGGTCATGGACATTTGGTTTAACGTCCTGAAAATGCATTGGCAACATGTGTAAGAACCCTGTAATATGCTGTCTATAAAGTAGACACACTATTAAGAAGGAGCTGTTTTCATTAAATTACATTACACGTAATTTAGCAGACGCTTTTATCCAAAGCGACTTACAATGAGTGCATCAACCTAGAGTATAAACTAAGAACAACAAGAATACAGAAAGTAACATTTCCTCAACATAGTCGAACAATAGTCAAACAATTTTCAATAGCTTTACAACCAAAGCCTCTAGCGTGGCCTCATGGCTGAGTCAACGCCTCTCTGAACCTTCCTGCAAAGATATGCACTTAATAAACTGGCAATTGGAGTGTAATGTGACATAATTTGCTAAAGATAAACTAAACATTAAATGCACAATTCAAATATCGTCCATAATGTTTTTTTCAACAGAAATGTCAATAAAGACACTAACTGAGGTGCATAAACCCCAGACAGCTGCCATCAGATAGGTGGATGTGTCAGTTCGGTTCAAACGTGTGATTGGTTGTTGAACCGTCTCAAAATACCCGAAGGAAAAGTGGTCACATGCCGACTCTCGAAATATTGACTCAGACACCAGTTATTTTTGGTTAACAGCGCAGCACATTTTCTCCTTCATAATGACCCCATTAGAAGGATCTGTATGAGCTTTAACACATTGATGTTCCCCTTAGGGCCACTTTATTTAGCAGTTTATCGTGTTTTACTGTTTTCCCCTGCTCTGAGTGAATCATTCATTTAAGCCGGTGGGAGAGAAGCTGCTGTGACATTAATTCGGCCTAAAGACTCAAAGCTAAATTGTAAAATAATTTCAACCCGTTACTTCCTATCTAACTGTACTCTGTCTTGTCTCTGTCAGGTCTGAGTGGGCGATTCATCATCACTTCACTTCCTACTATTTACCAGTAAGTTCTTAGATACTCTGTGGTTGTTTGGTTCCTCTTGCGTGAGGCTACCTGTGTGTGTGTGTGTGTGTGTGTCACACGGATGTGCGTCATCATCATAGTGGGTTTAACTAAGTTAAACTGTGTTGTCGTTTGCTTCAACATAAGCGTGAGGAGGAGGAGGAGGAGGAGGAGGAGGAGGAGGAGGAGGAGGAGGAGGAGGGTCTTAATTTGTTAATATAAATGAGATGTGTGTTTCTGAAATATGTTAGGCGTAGCATAATATAAATATCTCACTTATTTTCAGACAAGGGGTTCAACCTATATCCATGAAGTCATCTATCTATGATTGATTCTGATTAACTAGTCAATATAAAAAAAAGAAGTTGTAAAAAGTACTAATAATCCCAAAATAATCTTTGAATCAGTGATAGAGTTGTCATCTTCTTCAGGGATCAAAACCTTGAATGTTCCTCCAATGTGTCTGATTGTGTTTTAGCTGTAAAGATGGCGTCTTCAGGAAGTACCAGGGCGCTCGCACTAAAGACGACTTCCTCAGCTTTGTGGATGAGCAAAAGTGGAAAGCAGTCGAGCCGATTTCATCTTGGTTCGGGCCATCTTCGGTTCTGTGAGTATTCACAGCTTTATCTGATGATGAAGATGAAGTGTGATGATAAGGTTACACAGCTCATTTTCCATTTCATTACAAACATGATATACACATTGTACATCAAAAGACGCTCTTCTGGTTATCATTAAATGTATTAAGACTGATGTGGCCCAGCCCTAAGGACACACACAGGAAACAGCATCAGTTACCAGCCCTGTTAGCTCTATTCTTAGTGTCTACTCTGTTGGCTTAACAGCAGAACCACAAACACACACTCCTGTCTCCCACTTGTTATTTTTCAGGATTAGGCTCTGAAGTGATGTCACAGTTTGACAAATCCAAATTAAATTTCATGCTTTCATTTTCCTCCCCTTTTTTCTTTTGGCAGAATGAATTCAATGTCCGCTTTGTTCAAGCTCTCCATGTTTATCCGGGTAAGTGAGGACTTTACTCTGGCGGTGCCTCCGTCAACGGGTTGTTGAGATGTACGCCGGTGTTTATTTCATTTCCAAAGGAGACTCTGCAGCTCAGTTTGAAATCACATGAGGGAATCCGACCGTCTTTTACGCGCAAACTGCAACACAACTTTGTTTTACAGGATACAAGGTTGACACATTCACACATTAGACGATGCATATTGTCGGAAAGAAGCGTGAAGTTACAGGAAACAAAGCTGTGGAGGTGAATCCTCCTCCTCAGGGTTTTATTATTTACTTTTTAAACAAAAAAACACATTAGTTTGTCCATGAGTTTACATTTTCTTTTAGCAAACATATTTGACTATTTTCAGCTGTAAATTAATACATATTTAGTTTCTTACTTCATATTCCTGGCAGCTGTATGTGAGATCAAGTCAAAATAAACTGCAGTGAAGCTGTTCGTCATATTGATCAAACAGCTGTGGCTCTCTGATGTTTTCTGCTCTACGTTGCTGTGATTGAGCGTCCATCTAAAGGCTCAAGGAAAATGTGTTTGTTCCCCAGCGCTGTCACAACTACATGACGGAGCAGCTGGGGATTCCGGTTTGGGGGTCTTACATCATCTTTGGTTTGGCCACTCTGTTCTCCGGCCTCGCGTTGGGCCTGGTGAGTACTCGTCCACCTCTGGTGTAAACGCAGCTTTGCAGCAGCACGTCTGACTTGGTGCTGATTGTTGTTTTGTCTCTGCAGTTATTGGTCTTCATAGCAGATTTTGCCTTCCCCTCACGACGCTTTTCCTCTTCCGACTACTACCAGAGTGAGTTTCTTTAACGGAGCATCATAAATACTGTTATGCAAAACGTTTTTTTTTTATAAAAGTCAACACAGATCTCGTCAGGTTTTGTTAATGGTCACTGACTGTTTGTTGTTCTCAACGTTATCCTGCAGAAAAACAGACAATGGAGCAGGCGAGGTTAATCCAACGGCAAGAGGACGAGCATGAGGCCGACGGCGAGGAAGACGACGACGAAGACGACGACGAGGAGGACGAGGATGAGGTGTGGAGGCGGAGGAGGAGAGGGTCCCCGGAGGGCCGCCCGGAACCTAAAGCGCAGGGTTTCTCCGACGAAGCTCTGAGGAAGAGGGTGGTGGGCAACCGCGCGGAGGAAGATGAGGACGAGGACAACTAGGGAGCCGCACGGCTCCGACTCGTTTGAGAAGAGCATCGTGGAGTCGACGGTCGGAGGAGCTCCTGTCCCCGAGCAGCAGTGTTTACAGCAGGGAGTCTTTCGGCCCCTCCTCCTACCCCCCCCCTCTCCTCCTCTGGGCCCCCCCGAAACTCCTCGCTTCTTTTCTTCTCCCTCCCTGTTTTTTTGAACAGGAGCACTTTAGACTCTCTTTCCGCCTGAGCAGCAAGCTGCACCTGGAAACAGCAAAAAAACACGAACACTGCAGACCCCCGTTTCCACCCGGAGACGAATGGCCTGAGGAGGTTTAGGTAGGAAGTGCAGTCGAGCTGGTTTTGCCATGTTGTTTATGCTATGCATCATTTTTTTTAAAGATATGTGTTTATTATATGTTTATCTCATAATTATTATACCAGGCTTGTGTTTGAGGTTTATTTTGTCAACTTTTATTACTTAAAAGCTAATGTATACATTATGTTATTTTAAGTTTCATATATATTTTACCAAACCCTGACCCAACGTACAACTCCTAATTTTAGTGTTTAATTGAGGGAAGAAATACAAAAAAAATTCACCAGCTGTTACTTATAATCCTTAAGATTTTCCTTCTGGTCGATTTTGGCGACACCCGTGGTTACCGCGGTAACGGCACGCTCGCATCTCGTTGCATTCCTACCTGACCTTAAACCGATCCGGTAGTAAATCGGTTATATTTCGTCGATGCGTTTCTCCCGTGACTCCTCCACAATAAAGACACGATATGAGTTTCTCCACCTGAATGCTTTTATTGTGAAGTGCCAGCGAGCGGCGACTGAATGCACCGAGGCCGGTAGCCAACCACGGAAACTTAAATCCAGTACGCTCGTGGTGGACTCTGCTGCAAATAATTTTAAAAATGCAGAAAATAAAAGATAATAACAAATAGCGTTTAATTTCATGAGGATCTTCAGGACTAAACCGTTTTAAAACCTCAGCCTCGTAGTTTTCCCCCGGTCGGTAACGTGTGCATTCAGGTGGTACAGGTGCATTATGGGGCGGGAACCTTATTGGTGGACGCTGATGTTAAACAAAGGACCTATACTCGCTCCAAATAAAAGGCCGGGTGAATATTCTGTAGATACTGTCGATACTTAGAGTCCCCATAACGCACCAAGCAATCAGCCGACGGGGCGTTACGTTTAATTTGTGTGTTAATAATGTTTACTGGTGATTCTCTACTTATCTAGGGCTGTTTCCTTAAATAACCCAAATGTGTTGTGGAGGACAGTATTCTCATCCTGTCATAAGATGAAAGAGGAACCATGGAGGCCCACTGAAGGGCTGTGAGTGGTTGGTCCATCAAGTCCAACCTGATATTTTGAGGTTAATGTACCTGAATAAGTGATGTTTTGTGTACTTTGGTTTCTCACTATAGGATCTTGAGCAAAGTATCAAACTTATACGTATTCTTTAAATATTAATGCCACTCTGAGCGCCGCCTGTTTCCTGCTCAGTCTTGGGAAGCAAAAAGGGGAAATGTGTGTGTGTGTGTGTGTGTGTGACCAGTTTTATTTTTAATACAGATTTCACTGCTGTCTTGATTAGGCTTATAATGACTGGTATAGATTTGATTTTTTTTCCTTGCTGTTTATTCCCCCCCCCCCAAAAAAAGCTGATTACTTATTTTGGTGACGGTTGAAAATGGTGGTAGTTTTCTGCCCGGCGACTATTAACAGCTTGTAGCATCCACACTTTACTCTGAGCTCCAAATTGTTTGAACATTTCTTTTGAATAAAGGGTTAAAAAAAGTCTCACTTGTGTTGCGTTCAACAGTTACCTGGCACACACACGCACTTATAGTGTCCGTATTCATTAATGCATAAAAGTAAAATTCTTTTAAGTTTAGATTTTGCTCCAAAAACAAACTAATATCAGATTTTCAGAGAAGGATTTGCCAAACTATTTAATATCAGTACACAGACCATAGTGCAGTGGTGGGAGAAGTATTCAGATGTAGAAGTCGTTCATATTTCATTACTAATAAAAGTAAGTCTTAAAATCCTACTTAAATAAAAGTATGTAAGAAAAAAATGGGCCTAAAGTTTAAACCATACAATTATTTATCATTGGTTATCATTAATGCAACATAATGTTATTAGATTGTATATCATATTAACAACTTTCCCTAACTAGTAAGCCGGTTTAACAAAGTGAACAATGTAAGTGTGATAATTCAGAATTTTTAAGAAACAAGATAATAAATGTTATTCTCTAAACTCCGAAACATGAATTAAATGGAAACGTGACGTCGAGCTCCGGCCTGCCAGCAGATGTCCCTCTTGCTCTCTCTTCAGTTCACGTGTTGCAAAACCCACAAAGCAACGAAAAAAGTACTTTTACATGAGGCAATATAAAAAAAATACATTTAAATAAGACTTAAAAGAGTAAAAAAAAAAGAGGAGCTACCACACTTTACGTACCGGCTGACAGGTTCACCTCATGTGTGTCGTGGCAAATGTACAAGCTACAGTTCATTTGTTCTCCTGGGGCGATCCGCTGCCTCTGGGGGGGATCACCTCCCCCCCCCCCCCCCCTGAGAGGTGGATTAGGGGGGGGGGGGTCTCCAGCGGGGGTCTCTAATCACGCTTGAGAGGCCTTCTGCTTGTGCTCTGGGTTAGCAGAGTGAGGGTGGAGGGAGGAGGTGGAAGGTGTTCCCACCTCCTCCCTCCACCCTCCAGGGACTCGCCCACCAGGGATTCCCCTGCTGTAACGGCCCCCTGCTGCAGGCCCTTCTGTGTGTGTGTGTGTGTGTGTGTGTGTGTGTGTCATCTTTGATGGATGGGCAGTCGGCTGTTTTGATGTTCTGCAACGCAAAGTGAACGCAGATGGCGCCGCCGCCGCCGCGTCGGTGGTTTCCTGTTCTTGTTCGTTTGGCTCGCTCCGGTCCGTGCGGTTTTCCATTGTTCTTGTTTTCACTTTTAAATCGAGACGTTTCGGAAACGTTTTTCGACGATGGAAGAGGGAACGCTCCCGAACGCGGCTAGGCCTCGTCTGGAGAGAGGAGTTCTCCGTTAGCCGTGCTAACGCGGCTCGTGGTCCAGACTGAAATATTTCGATGACGTTTTTTAATGGATTTCTATACAATTCACAGTCCCCAAACACAGAATCCCCCCGACTTTGTTGATCTCCTGACCTTCAGCTCTCGCGCCACCTCGATGATGACGTTGGCGGTTCAGAAATATGAAACATGTTAAGCCTTACCACGAAATATGCTTCAATTCTTCTTGCGTTAGCGTTCAGCTCAAATAACCACAGATCCTACGAGCTTCACAGAGCTTCTGGCATGGCTTAGATCCCACCACGCAAAAAAATATTTAAAACACGTCTTTTCCCTGACTGAGTCACATTTTAAACCTTCATTAACACAAATTGTTCCAGTTTAATTACCATACCACCAACGTTACCGCACTGTAAATCGAGCCGTTTATACAAACCGTCGATTTCTTCAACCGCTGCAGATCCGTCTGAAGCCAACTGGCACCCGATCTTGCAGAGTGCTGGGTTTCATTATTTACCTTCGCTCACCTTCCTGTCCGTCTCTACATCCATCATGTGCTGCTGTTCTGACTCTCAACATGGACAGAACCGGAGCTGCATGCTGATGCTTCACTATTTACATTGAGGAAGTGTGATTAATGTTTTTTTTCGTTTGGGTCAGGCATGTCGTCCAAACGCACAAACCTCTCATAAAACCCTGAACCCACACGACTTTATATTAAGTCCTAATTTCCAATGCTACCAAATATGGCATGAATTTAGTGAACATTTCTATAAAACAATATATCTCAAATAGTTGAGGTGCAGCCATAAAACATTTATGAATATTCCCCTTGTTTGCTTGAGTTTGAACATACGATGTATTACACGCTTTATTTGACCAACTTTGTACCCAAAAGAAAACACTGTCTGCATATTGAGGAGTTAAGATTTCCTCGAGGCCCAGCGAGATGGAAAAGAGGAACAATCCCACTCTACAGAGGAGTGGAAGAAGTATTCAGATTCATTACTTTTAACCCTCCTGTTACCTTCAAATGTACTAACATAATTTACCCTTGGGGTCAATTTGACCCCAGCAATTAAAACCGAGAGAAAATTATTAGAATTAATATTATTTCCCAAGTTTAAGTGTCAGGTACTTTGTTTGTTTGTTTACTACCTCAATCGCCCTTTTAAATAAATAAGTTGATATTTCTTATATCTTTTACACAGTGAAAAACAGCCTGGGGCCAAATTGTACAGGACTGTATAAAAGAAACCATCATGTGAATGTTATGTTTTCCCAGTTGTCCCCAATAAATTAGGAAAAGTCATGAAATATGAATTAAAAAAAATGTCAGTAATTTTTTAGAGACGTTAAACAATGAATGGGGTCAAATTTACCCCAAAGGTAACAGAAGGGTTAAATAAGTTAAAGTATCAGTAGTCCGTTTTCTACTCTCACCGGTTGACGACTAATTAGCCATAACTGAAAACACC
Organism: Liparis tanakae; assembly: GCA_036178185.1. Taxonomy (NCBI): domain Eukaryota; kingdom Metazoa; phylum Chordata; class Actinopteri; order Perciformes; family Liparidae; genus Liparis; species Liparis tanakae. The sequence goes on from CM070093.1 coordinate 4,849,080, forward strand.
TGTGTGGGTGCTGGCCCTTTAATCTTCAGAGCTCCTCCTGAAAAAGCTCAGGTGAGAATGATAACGCTAACGATGGCTCCGTTGCTTTAAGGGTCCAGGACTTCCTCGACGTATAATGCAGCAAAATTAACGTTATTTAATTAAATCTATCCTGATAATAATTTAAACGGAGCCTGCATTGCAATATATGTGCAATATTAGTAGCTTTTAATTCCACTTGTTTGTTCTTCAATGCATTTTTATTTTATAATAGTATCTGTCGTTTTGATGTTGAATCTTAATCTGATAAGCGATAATTATAGATACATTTTCTGGAGTAACATTTATCTTCAAATGTAGAGGAGTAGAAGAACAAAGACAAATGAAATGCAGAAAGTACAAGTATCTTAAAAGTGAACCATTGTGCAGTAGTTGAATAATTGTGGTTCCTGTGGTCGAGAAATGACATGACAGTCTCCTTCTGCTGTCATATTTTCCACCGCCTGCTTTCCCACACTCCTGTTTCCAAATGTTTCTCAGCGTAAATCAATTGGATTTTTCATTTTGGCAAATGCAGAATTCTTTGAAATCTCATAATGATAATAGGGCGAGAAGAAGAAGGGGGGGGGGGCTGATTGGCAACATGCCTTTGTGCTGAAAAGTTGCATCATATAAGAATCGAGCAATGGCACGACAATACAGACTTTTTTTTGATTTTTAATATTATTGTTTTAAACCCTCTCGGCCAAACCACAAGATTCCATGAGAAAAACAAGGCAGTGTTATAAGATCCCGCCTCGCTCATACTGGACGCCAGCGAGGTGCGAGTTTGACGTCCAACAAGGCAGCACTTGTTCTGTGACCCCTCAGTGTCCTCCGTGTGGTCAGACCATTACAGCCGATACACCAGATGAAGAGATTGAAGAGTCCTCTGTTTGGGCTTGTAACAATGATTTATTCATCGGTCTGAAATGCTGCAGGAGACAATCAGGAGAGGGAGTTTTGTTCTCTCTGCCTTCTGAAACTTCCCTTCTCATGAAAAACAACTCACAACATTTAACAAATCAGTCGAGTTGCTCTCAAATTACGTGTCGTAACAATTATGCTGCAGTTCAAAACCTCGGATTCAATTTATAAAGTCAACTAAGGAGAAAATGTATTAAATACAAAATATTTGAAACAGTCTTTGAAACAGGCCTGTGTTTGTACATATTACATTATTTGATGAATTTTATTTTTAAAGTTTTTTCCTTTCATTTTTTATTTTTTTTTATTAAATAGAATATTTGCCTATAAAATTTGAAATGAAAATGCATTAAAACATTTTTTTACCTTAACAAATTGGACATTTTTAATTTCCTTTTTTTCTTTTTTTTGTCATGTCATGACTAATGTGCTATTAGTCTGGCGCCATATTGCAGTAACCGTGCCTCTTTCTTCATGTAGCCCATCAGACTGTGACTACCGAGTGACTAAGTGTTTCTCCACCATGATTACAGTCCGCCGAAAGGATTTCTTTTCCTCCACAAACACCGCCCTCTGCTCGCCCCGATTTACATCTATGAATCTGTCGGTCACTTCCTCGCAGGTCAGATAATTGCCGGGTGGCTCAAACATAAATAAAGAAAGAATACAACGGTTTGTTGTTGTGTCTTCCCTCCAGGTACATTTCCAGGAAACCCGTCGTGGTCATGCCAGAGAGAAAACCCCCGCCTCCTGTCTTCGCCTGGATGCAGGCGGCTTTCCTTCACCGTATGCAGGACACTAAAATAGCAGCACACGTGTAAACACGGGGGAATATCCCGGCTGGTTTACGGTGTGTCGGCTGGTTCAGGATCAGGGCCGAAGCCGGGAGAGATCCCATCAGAGCAATGCAGAAAAAACACACTGAGGTCCATTTAAAGAATAATAAATTATATTTTTGACTCATGCAGAACATAAATAACCCTAAAAAGGTTTCCTCTGATTTAATAATACCCTCTAAAACAGCCTGCTCTGAATCCTTAATTAAATAATGCTAACTGCATGTATAAGGACTACAAATGGTGGCATTCACAACTTCAAATAAAACCTAATAAATACATTCCTTATCATTGGCGCTAATGTAAACAATGTCGACTATAACACGACTATAAAAATTAGTATTTTTCCTCAACCATAGCAAGATCCACGGATGAATAATCGTTTTCGTTTTCGGTCATTTGGCCGGGAACGACTCCGATGACGGTTTCCATGGATCTAATTGTTTGTTTTGGAGCATCTCACCGGATGCCAAACACACATCTGATCCTAAAAAGTCCCGAAACTAATACATGAAACACACCCACCAGTTAAAACACTCTCAGGTCAGCGAAATGAGTTTGTGTGTGTGTGTGTGTGCGTGCGTATTAAATCTCTTCACAGGAAATGGATACATGGAAAAAGGAAGGGATGTGGGGTTTGCCATTTGTCTGAGCCTAAAATGTGACGATTGACAACATTAAGCTGCAAATTAATCCTTAGTGCATCCGTAGAACCTCAGTTTTTGTGTAAATGAAAGGCCAAAGCGCATGAAAATATATGCGTTTTCCCATCGTGTAAACGGGGTCTGAGAGTCTGGAGACGAACACTGTGTCCGACCCTCCGAAGCTGATATCTGAGGATCTTGAGGAACGGCAGCTCCCTGCAGAGCCTGGAGCGACGGGCCGGGCGCGACCCCGTGAAGGTCAGGCCTCTGCTGTCCATGTCACAGTATGGGTTATTTGTTATTTATGTGCGCCGATTGCAGCGGTTACATAATACGAGGAATCGTGGCGACGCCACCCCGAAGCGTTTTGTGTAATCGGCATGCGTGTGTGGGGGGGTACGTTCTGGCTGCACAGTCAGATGTGACATGAAAGCGTTTCCTCTAACAAGTCGTGACAGGATATTTTGGCCTTTGGCCGGTAACACAACAATTACCTCACCGTGAGTCAGAGGGACGTAGCGTTGAAGTCTGAGACTTTAAAACCTCAAGTGAGGATAAACTCTCCAAAAAACACAATGTCAGCAAAGAAAAATATTCAAGTCTACGTTCACTCGTTGCTGGGAATATAGTAAATGAATTAAAACAGATTAAATTCAGATTTGAAACACATTTGTTGTTCTTAGGTCATATCATTTGCAGTTGATGAGAACCAGGCATCCATCAGGACATATATTAGCTAAATGAGTACTGCAGCGTTTTAGAACTCAACAAAAAAAGACGGTAGCCTATATAAGGATCCTACACTTCCCATAATGCACGTCTGCAGTGTCTTTCGTAAAGGTCCAGTTCCACCAGATATGAAATACTTGGCTCAAGAAGCTGTTTGACTGATAGCAGGGCTAGTTAGCTCGTTGGCTAACAGCTAACATGCTGGCGCTAGTTCAATTCAATTCAATTCAATTCAGTTTATTTGTATAGCCCAGTTTCACAAATTACAAATTTGTCTCAGAGTGCTTTACAATCTGTACACATAGACATCCCTGACCCAAAACCTCACATCGGACCAGGAAAAACTCCCAAATAACCCTTCAGGGGGAAAAAAAGGGAAGAAACCTTCAGGAGAGCAACAGAGGAGGATCCCTCTCCAGGATGGACAGATGCAATAGATGTAATGTGTACAGAAGGACATATTTAGAGTTAAAATACATTCAAGGAATCTGACAGAGTTTATCAATAGTTCATATTTAGGCATATTCCACGATGGAGAGTTTGGAGACCTCCCAAGTGGAGGAGTGGGCGGAGTCCCAGCAGGGCAGTGGCACAGCTGGCGACAGGAACTCACGATCCAACCATCGAAGGTCCATCAGCAGATGGGATCTATGCCGTCTCAGAGGGTCACATGACCCCATGAGACGTGAAGTCAGAAGGACTCCGGGGAGAAAGCAGAGTTAGTCATGTGTGATGGAGAGATGAAGATTCATCCATAGGAGAAAGAAAAGAGGAGAGAGGTGCTCAGTGCATCCTAAACATCCCCAGCAGCTATAAGCCTATACCAGCATATCCAGGGGCTGGACCAGGGCAAACCTGATTCAGCCCTGACTATAAGCTCTGTCAAAGAGGAAAGTCTTCAGTCTACTCTTGAATGTGGTGACTGTGTCTGCCTCCCGGACTGAAGGTGGAAGCTGGTTCCATAAAAGAGGAGCTTGATAACTAAAGGCTCTGGCTCCCATTTTACATTTTAAGACTCTCGGAACTACAAGTAGCCCCGCATTTAGTGAGCGCAGCTCTCTGGTGGGGCGATACGGTACTATCTGTTCCAATAGCTCCCCTTTGCTTCTGTCCATTTCAACGTGGTCTTTGACTTCCCCCGACACATTGTTCTCACATCGATAGAACAGCATTGCATTAAATTAAGAGGTATTGAAGAAGAGTGTTAGGCTATTTGAGCAAGTGAGCTTGCTAACTGTCAGTTTAAGTAAGTTAATAAATAAGGTCACCGGCTAACGTGACTGTGAACCGTTCATGAATCGTTTATTCAGAAGTTGTATTAGCATGTTTGTCTCGTTGTCAGGATGCTTTTCTATTGGCCAATAGTTCTTCATTTCTCATGGTTTAAAGGTAAAATCTGGCTAATGTGTACTGTTCCAACTAGCTGCCGCTAACGCCTGTGCAGTTGCTACATTGACTGTTTGGGGCGATTAAAACACCACGAACAATCCAGTTGCCCAATTTGTCTCGACAGAACACGTTGAACATTTGCTGTGGCTGGAAGACGATGGATGAACACACCTTTGTTTAAGACAGTGGTTCCCAAACTTTTTTCTGTCAAGTCCCCCTTTGATGATATAGGAACATTGGACGACCCCCCCCCCCCCCCGCCCCCCGCAACCCAAGCCCAAATTTTTCTTGTTTTTTAATGAATTGCATTATAATGCATGAACTGTATAAAATATTTTTATTTCTTTCTAAAATAATTACATATCACTTCACAGTTTATTCTTCAGTTTGTTTAACTGGGAAAAAATAGCAATAATAAAATATATATAAAATAAAAAATATATAAAATAATTTGTAAATACAATTACCCCCCACTTTGGGAACCACTGCATTAAAGCAAAATGGGAAAAGGAATCTGGGATAGATATTTCTGAGGAAGAATGGACATTAATATGGGGGTACCAATGGAAATGTACCAGTTCAATGAGCTGGCGAGAGTTTAACTGGAAAAATTACACAAGATATTTCATTACACCATCTCAGACATCTCACTATAGCGATACCACTCCTGAATGCTGGAGAAAATGTGGACACCAAAGCGCAAACCATTATCACATCTTCTGGGACTGTCCCATCATTAAACACTTCTAGAAGGCGGTACACAATACTTTACAGGACATCTTTCGCGAGGACATCCCTTTGGACTTTAAGATTCTGTACCTTGGAAATTTACCTCAGAGTTGGCCGAAAGGGGACAGACTCTTGATTAATGCATTGCTGGTGGCCAGCAAAAAGTTTGTTACTAGAAAATGGTTACAATTACATCTTGGAGAGACATCGTAACGGATATCTACAGAATGGAGCAGATCACAGCTCATGTCAATCAAAGAACAGAAACATTTCTTAAACACTGGCAAAAGTGGTGCAACTGTCACAGATAAATGGCCTGACTGTATTTCTTTACTCTATGGAAAATGATTTCTCCCTACTTTATTTATTATTATTATTAGTTTTATTACTATAATAATAATAATAATAATAATAATAATAACTTTATTTATATAGCACTTTTAAAAACAAAGTTTACAAAGTGCGCTACAGATAAACAAAGCATAAACACAACTTAAATGGTGGCAAACAAAAAAGACCATACCATAAAAGCATTGAATACAAGTAAAACCAAACAAATAGGCAATTAAAATACAAATTTAAAAGGACGACATCACTTAAAAGCAGTTCTATAAAAGTGGGTTTTAAGAAGTGATTTAAAAGAAGTTATTGATTCTGCCAGCCTTATTTCCTCCGGTAGGTTGTTCCAAAGTCGAGGGGCCCTGGTGGAAAAAGCACGGTCACCCTTTGATTTAAGCCTCGACTTTGGAACGGCCAGGAGGGCCCCCCCCACCGGAGGATCTAAGGCTGCGAGGTGGCTTATATGGCGTTAACATTTCGATAACGTAATCCGGGGCAAGACCCAGACGGGCCTTAAAAGTGATCAATAAAATCTTAAAATCAATTCTAAAACTAACTGGGAGCCAGTGGAGTGAGGCCAGAACTGGAGTAATATGTTGTCGTCTGTTAAAACCAGTAAGAAGCCTAGCTGCTGCATTTTGGACTAGTTGGAGGCGGGAGATAGATTCATGGGTAATGCCTGAGAGGAGTGAATTACAGTAATCGAGTCTTGAGAATATGAGTGCGTGTATGACTTTTTCCAGATCGGGGTGTGACAATATGGGTTTGATTTTCGAAATGGTGCGTAATTGGAAGAAGCAGCACTGGACGTTTTTTTAAATTTGTGTTTCGAAATTTAAATTGGTGTCGAACATTACGCCCAGGTTTCTTGCAACCGGTTTTATGTAGGCGGACAGGGGACCAAGTTCACTCTGAATGAGGCTAGTGTTATTGTTTGGGGAATTGAATAATATGACTTCCGATTTTGAGTTATTGAGTTGTAAAAAGTTTTGTGCCATCCAACATTTGACATCAGAGAGACAGTCCAGGATAGCAGCTAGGCTCTTTGGGTCACCAGGTCTCAGCGGAAGGTATATCTGCGTGTCGTCAGCATAGCAGTGAAAAGAAACCTTGTGCCGTTGGAGGATTTGGCCGAGTGGAAGCATATAAATAGAGAATAAAATCGGACCTAAAATTGAGCCTTGTGGTACGCCACAGGTAATGTGTGCCGTGGAGGACGAGTGATCCCCTATGGCGACCAAAAGGGTTCTATTTAAAAGGTAAGAATAAAACCAGCTGAGTGCAGCATCCTTGATGCCGACCCAATTTTAAGGCGATCAATTAAAATGGCATGGTCTACTGTGTCAAAGGCTGCACTCAGGTCTAAAAGAATTAAAACTGCGCTCTCCCCCCTGTCTGCTGTTAAAAGGAGATCGTTAGTTACCTTGAGGAGGGCAGTTTCTGTACTATGTAGTGCTCTAAAACCTGACTGAAATTTTTCAAATATATTGTTGTGATTCATGAAAGTTAGAAGTTGGTTTGAAACTACTTTTTCTAAAACTTTTGATAAAAACGAAAGTTTAGAAATTGGCCTAAAATTTGATAAAACGGAAGGATCGAGCTTCGGCTTCTTTAAAAGAGGTTGGACCATAGCGTGTTTAAAAATAGATGGGTAAGTGCCACTATGGTATTGTTTCTTTATTTGCATATGTGTTTTTTTTCTTCTCTTTTTTTGGCCTGTACTTCTCTATGTACAAAAAATCTGAAAAATTGAAATATGTGTATGTGAGATTTTGAACACTAATAGAATACAAAAAAAAAAAAAAAAAAGCTGCTCAGCCATTGGTCCACTGAAAGCTGCTCAGCCATTGGTTCATTGAAAGCTGCTCAGCCATTGGTCCACTGAAAGCTGCTCAGCCATTGGTTCATTGAAAGCTGCTCAGCCATTGGTTCATTGAAAGCTGCTCAGCCATTGGTCCACTAAAAGAAAAAAATAGCAATAATAAAATATATTTAAAATAAAAAATATATAAAATAATTTGTAAATACAATTAACTTAATTTCAAACAAAGTGCAAACAACATATACTGTATTTCCTCACATTGAACAGCAGGTTTTCTCAAACAATAAAATAACACAATTATGAACAAGGTGTGCAGGTCTACATGGTACATTTTATTTTGTGATCATATTCCTATGTATATTCCTATTCATATATATCACTGACTGGTGTGGGCTTGCTTTGCTTTACAGATTTTGTCAAAGGGGGGTTGCTGGTTGGAGATAGCTACTCTCAGTTCATTTAGACCAGGGGTGCTCAATACGTCGGTCGATCGCGGCGACCTGCCAGTCGATCGCGGCGTAGTGTTGGTAGATCGCATCACAGAAAAATAAATGTGCCCGCCCCCGAGTAACTTCCTCTATAGCGCCAGATTACAGCAGAAGCGTGTCATTTCTGTCACTCCGTGTCGCGTTAACAGTCCTCCGCTCATGGTCTCGCGCCCATAAGCTTCGCTGGCTTCTTGGCGCATCGTCGGGGCGGAGCAGAGAAAAAGTCACTAGCACCCCCCGTCGATGGTCTTGACTTGGTCACATTATAAGTAGCTCGCATGCTGAAAAAGTGTGACCACCCCTGATTTAGACCAGTCACAAATCTGTCCATCTTTGTACATACTTCCTTCTCTTATCTTTATCTTTCTCTGTCGCTGCTTATCTTTCTTGCTCTGTGTCGCTGTGTGTCTCTCTCTCGTTCGCGCTCCCTCACTCTCTCGCTCTCTCGCTCTCTCGCTCTCTCGCTCTCTCGCTCTCTCGCTGGTTTTGCCACAGTCGGTCTGTGACATGAGCCGCTCTGGTGGCGTGGTTGGAACACAGTGCATGTCACGTTGGTTATTTTATATTGTTTTACCGGTATATGTGTGCGTCTGTGTGTGTGGGTTGGTGATGAAGCCGCGACCCCCCCTGTAGTACCACCGCGCCCCCCCTAGGGGTCGCGACCCCCACTTTGGGAACCACTGGTTTAACACAAGGCTTTTGTTTATTTAAACAAAAGCTTTTTACGCTAACTCCCTGTCATGTCTCGTCGGATATGTTAAGTTTTTTGTTTTAGTCCTGTTTTCCATGTCCGTTTTTATTTTGTAGTAACTGTCCTTTCTCGTTTCAGAAACTTTATTTCGTGCCCCGGTGTTTGCTCGTTAGTGTGATTGTCTGCTCCGCCCTGATGGTGTCCACCTGTTCCCCGTGTCCTCATGTATTTAAGCCTCTACCTGTGTCTCGTGTCAGATCGTCTCGTCTCTTGTCTCGTCCTGATCCGTCTAGTCTCAGTAAACGTTGTTCATGTTAGTTTTTAGTCCTGGTTTGCAGTTCCAGCATAGTTGTGTTTTTGTTTCTACTTTGATCAAGTCTTTTTTTCCAGCATAGCTGTGATTTTCTGTTTTTCTAAACCCAATCTTAGTTTCCTGCTCAGCAGCAACTTTATCTTGTACTTTGTTTCTTTGAAATTTTTGGGGACTTCGAATGTTAAAATAAACCCTTTGGATTGTACTGAATTTTGGAGTCGTGCTCTTGGGTCCTGTGTTTGAGTCCTGACACTCCCTGCTGCTGCCGATTACACAGACCTGACAGTATGTCGTAAAATGTAGATATGTATTTTTACATGTACAGGACAAGTATTAGGTCCACTAATTTAGGGTAAAAAGACTTTAGTAAATCCAAACTGGCAACCTTCCAGACCTAAATCCTCCTTGGTAATCTGCTGCGGTCACACATATCAATCCATGTCTCTTTAGATGATGTCCAAATGAATAAAAGACTATAACAACATCTCTATTACACACTTATTCGTAGAGCAGCCAAACACTCCGATCCCGGCCTCATCCAGGTGGCCTTGTCGACATTCCCCCTAACCTTTCCCAAAACATACTTCCTGGCACAATGCATGCCACGCAGCTCCTTACTTCCTGTTTACGTTTCAGACAAAGAGCCAGGAAAAGGGCTTTGAATCAAAGAGCAGCAGGATCGTGACTCTGGTGTTTCTCTGGAGAGCTGCAGCTGTTGGAGGAGGAGGAGGAGGAGGAGGAGGAGGAGACTATTTGTGTACAGCCCTGACATCCCCACGGAGAGAAGACGCCTCCATCACCGTGAGGTAATTACACGGTTTATATGACAGGGGAATAATTACTGAACTCCGTCAGCGTCGGTGTCTCGGAGGCCTTTTAATTGCAGGACTCTCGTGTTTTTGTCAGCATGTATTTTTAGCGGAAGGCTTAGGAACAATAGAGGCGGTCATGTGACTATCGTACGTTTAAAATCCATAACTTGCTGACCCCCTGAGCATCAGAGGCAGTCAGCAGATCTGAGCACAGAAGATGTAATTAACCGTTGACATAGAGAATCACTTGACAGCAATTATTATTAAAGTGTAACATACTGCACTTCTTTGTTCTTTCACACTCAGGACACAAATGCTAAAGTATTGTTTAAAACAAACAAAAATCTTCCATTGTCATTCATAAGCATTTGTTGGGGACTATTTTAACTTGCGGATGAATACACGTATGGTGCTCTATAGTATTCACAACCACGAGACGATGGATGTGGCAATGATTCAAAATACACTGCAGTGTCCATGTTCATCATAATGAAGGAACGTGTTTGTTTTAGGTCAATAATTAACAGAAAACATCAGAGATTGCTCTATTGTTGTGATTTGTTGTCAAAAAGAGTTTTAATCAGACTTACAGGAAATCCACTTACATTACATTTTCTTCTTTGTTAAAATGTATTTTTTGTATTTCCATCATTAGTTTCCATTGTTTTTTTACCTTAGTTGTATTAACTGTTAATAATTTCTATTTTAATTCAATTTAAATCCAGCTGCACCTTTTAATTTGTCTTTTTTTTTTTTTGTTGTTGATGAAATACTTCCAAATGACCGGTTGTGATTTCTTTGTATAAGTGTCATGTTTAATGTGTTCCCTTGTGATCTCATCGTTAACTAGCTCGTCTCAGAATCTGAGACGAGCTAGTTAACGATGAGATCACAAGGCAACATTAATGTTCTCAACCCACTGTTCCCAAGGTCAGAAAATAAGCTTTTTTTTTTAAAAACACAGAATAATATCTGAGGTTTACGTTGCACTGGGGCCGAGGTGAGTCTGAGCGTATAGAGTTAGACTACACAGCATGAAATATGATTACGAGTGCAATAATATTATTATTATGTCCGTTGGCTTTGAAGGGGGGTTCGAGGCCACAGGAGAAAAGAGAATCGGGAGTCGGTCGTCCCTGACGATGAGGGAGGACGGGTTTTATGACCTCTTGATTGTAATTCAGAGGACGAACACACACCATAACTCTCCTCGGTAATGAACTCATCAGCGGCCGCGCTCGTGTTTCATGTTGTCTGAACACTACTAGAAGCGGTCAGCTGATGAATATTAATATGAACCCATTTATTTATTCCTTTGACATGTTCATTGCTTTGCATCCCTCACGTATTGCTTTGAACACTGCGCCTTTAAATCGTCACGTTTATCCCCTGAAGTACTCTCAGGCGGCGTTTCTCAATCAGCGTACTTGTGCATCCTTTCCTCTACTTGTGTCCTTTCCTCTACTTGTGTCCTTTCCTCTACTTGTGTCCTCGTGGACTCGTGTCTCCTCATCAGTCTCAGCCCGGGTTCATGTTCACATTCAAAGTTTGCTTCTCGTAAAGCATGGTCAAAACGCCCGGATGTGACTTGATCCTCCTACTTTACCCAGGATGCATCAGAGGAGACTTGTGCGTACTCTGGCCAGCAGATATCCCAGAATGCATTTCACCAGCAACCGGAAACAGTAGCGGAGGAGAAAATAAACAGCTGACAGAAGACTTTTTATAAATACGACTGTTGTTGAGTCACGGAATGTCATTTTAGGAGGTTTTGTTTATTTGACTGTAAAAAAAAAAATTTACAGTGAATAATGTGTTGGCCAAAAACGGGCATTTCCTACGGACGAAAAGTCTTTTTTTTGGGGGGTGAAATATTAATCTGAAATGAAGCTACAGCTGCCCAAATAAATGTAATAAGAGTAATAAGTAAAAGTATAAAGTAAAATAAAAGGTAAATACTCAAAGTGAAGTACAAATACCTTAATCGCCGCCCGAAGTACATGCTATTGAGTAAACATACTTTTCACCATTATGACGGGTGAATGTGCCGCTGCGGGAAAAAGATTCAGCCAAAAACATGAAGTATTATTGGCCCCAGTGGGACACCGTACCGGCTGTGGTCGTAGCGGAGCGACGCGAGGACGCGGCGGGACTTTCTTTTTTATGTGCGAAAAAAACAATATTCCCGGCTGGAAATTTGCCAAACACAAACCCGTCGGTACAGCAATGAAAGTTCTCACGTGACTCTCCTTTACTGGGCTTGTCTCAATGATTTATGATCATATTCATAATGAGTTATTTATAAATCAGCTGCTTTCATGTCTCACCACAGCTTCTGTTGTTGTTGTTTTCCTTAGATTACAGCTTCCTCTTTCTGCTTCTGCACTTGTGCAATAAACACACTCAACACACACAACTCCACACCTGTATACATGAGGTAATGTATCTAACGCCATGCTTTTGGTGCACTTTTTCACCAAATTCACCATTTGATTTATACCTGTGTATATTGAATTGAGACTCCGCCCACTCCTCCTCTCTACCTCCATCTGCCTGATGGATGGTGGAGGTCTCCATCGTGGAATATGCCGACTACCAACTATTCATACACTCTGTCATATTCATTGAATGTGCTTTAACTCTAATCTGTCCTCTTAGTCACATGACATCTATTGTTCTGTCCGTCCTGGAGAGGGATCCTTCTCTGTTTTCTCCTGAAGGGTTCTTCACTTTTTTCCCCCTGAAGGGTTACTTGGGAGTTTTTCCTGATCCGATCTGAGGTCAAAGGTCAGGGATGTCTATGTGTACAGATTGGAAAGCACTCTGAGACAAATTTGTAATTTGTGAAATTGGACTATACAAGTAAACTGAATTGAATTGAATATATTTGAACCCTTTATACTTGATATTGTGAACATCTAAGCCAATAAAGGCTCTCCTGGAAGCTCTCCGGCGGCCCGACGCTCCACGATGTCCGCCGTGTCGGATGTGGAGCAGGTAGCGTTTCTTGCAGAGACCTTTTTTTTCTTCTCTTCTCTCTGTTGTCATTCAGGAAGTGGAGCCACGCTGCTTCAAAGGTTTTGCACACAGAGATGATGAAATGCGACACCGGCCTGTTGTCTGGGCGGCCGCCGCGGTCGACGCCGACTCCACCGCTCAGCACATCAAACGGGTCTGGTCGCACACTCTGCTCTTCAGAGTCCAGCCACTGTTCTAATATGGAAAAAAATAAAAAGGGTGGTACAACTCTGCAATGATGTTTGATGAGGTTTATTAGGTGTTTTAAAACCTCCCGTTGTTTTTTATGTAAAAATTCTGGCCTTTCTTCGCGTCTTACACGTCCGTTCATTTACACTCATTGACATTTCTTCTCTGTTAAATGTTCCGGACAGATGTCAAAACATGACAGGGAATATATTTAACGGCGGTTTTAACCCTCCTGTTACTTTTACATTTACTAACATATTTTACCCTCGGGGTCAATTTGACCCCAGCAATTAAAACCTCACGAAAATTATTAGAATCAATATTGTTTCCCCAGTTTAAGTGTGAGGTACTTTATGATTGATTGTTGACTACATAGCCCTTTAAATATATAAAAAAGTTGATATTTCTTATATTTTTGACACAGCCTGGGGTCAAATTGACCCCAAAGAACATCAACGTTAAACATTGAACGGGGTCAAATTGACCCTAAAGGTAACAGGAGGGTTAAATTATTAAGTATAATATAATATACATAAATGTGTTTGGCTGCGATGCGATGTGGACATAAATCCTGATTACATATTCTTGGTTTATTGTCGTTATATCTGGACACATATTTGATGAATTGCCATGTGTGCAGGTATTAACAGCTGTGCTGTGTGTTTAGAGCTAAACACACAAGGTAAACAAAGACGTGAACATGACACACGATGCACCTGCACGGCATTGTCATTGTGAACTATTAGCACGCTGGTGTTAGCGTTATGCTCACCAGTATGTATACTTACCGGTACAGTAATACTTACTAATGCCAATCTGCCTTCAAACACTCAGGCGTCCTTATAAACAGTTAAACAGGTTTTTCGGCCGTTTAAAGGTCGTTTTATTACTCGTTTCCAGAGGAAGTACGGAGAAACACTGAGCACTTGAGTTCACATCCGTTATAAACTGAAAGAGGAAAACAAAAGATGGTGAACACCAAACCTCAAACATCTTCCCATTCTCCACAGGAGGCGTCTGCAGATGCACTTAAGGAGGGCCGCCGCCGCCACTGAGGAGACTCGAGGGGATTTCACAGGTGCCCGGATTCCTAAACTCCCGTGGGGCGAACCGCGGGACTGTCTGGAGCGTGACATTCCTCCTGCAGCATGTGGAAGATTCATTTCTCCTGACTGAAGGGCTTCGCCCCGAACCCACAGACGACTCCACAGCAGCCGGGAGGGGTCGGCCGGGAGGTGAGAGGTCGAGTCCCAGGCAGCCGAGGTCAGCAGGGGTCGCGCCACGACGACTGCTACTCGTCCCCTCCGAGGAATCCCATCCTGTCCGATGGAGAGACGTCTGATACGTGAAAGCTGCATGCCTCAGGTGGGTTCGAGGTTTAGTTCGTAGTCATAATGTTGGGGACATTTGAAGCTGAATGTAGAATTGAGATACAGAAATAAAATGTAGTTAAATTGTCCAATGTAGATATTAAAACAAGGTCCAACAAAAATAATCATAACTCAAGGTCCATTTAAAGCCTTTCCAGAGCCTTAAACTGCAGTTTTTATCAATTAAAAGAGAAACAAATGCTGCAGTCTTTAACTGAAAATGTTATGTTAAATTATGTGTACACTATATTTAGGTTAACATTGTGGAATTTATTAATAAAAAATGCTTTTATCTCACTTTTGTTGAGATTTACTTTGGACTACAATTTTAATTACATTTTGGGATGAATGCATGACTTTTGTAGTTTCTTGATATTAATTGTATGTTATATTAACTGTATTTTCTAAGATTTTAAACTCTAATGTTGTCTAACTTGAGAATAACCTGGAGCTTGTGATCACATGACCTTCAACCTGTTCTCGCTTTTTAAAACATGACACCCATCCCATAACTTGCAGAAAAAGTTCATGGTTTAAGTTGGAGTTTAAGTTTAAGTATGAAGTCATTACCTCATGTGTATAATATGTATATGGTAAAACTCTGAATATATAAATGCTGACTTTGCAGAATAATGAAACTGTAAAAGAATCTTTGATGCGTTTTATCTGTTTTAACATAATAAAAACAGGAAGTCTTCTAAATAACCACAGCGAGTGAAACAAATCAAACTCAAACAACACATTGTGAAGAAATCCATTAAACTATAAATCTAACGAAGCCCAAAAACATCTGTTTAAAAAATCTTCAACCGCCGTCTGCTTCGTGTTCTCTTTCAACACACCTGGAATACCACGGTCCCAGTATCACGACTTCAAACTCAGATGTGAGCCCCCCCCCCCCACATGTTTTGGTCCTCCGTGTGTGAACTTCGAGAGCAGATTGCGTTGCAGTGATTTCACGCTCGATATGGAGACACATTCCTCCATGTCAGCTCGGATCCTGCGCTCTAAACGCAGGACGGGCCGTAACCTGTTCGCGGCTCGCCTGACGTCCTGCCGCCTCCCTCGCAGCGTAATCCAATCACCTCTTCTCGTTGTGCTTTTCTTTTTCTTCCCTTTTTTTTTACCGGTCACACACCAAACTATTATGAGATGCATGAATTCCTCTTCTAAGCTTTGACCTTTAATCTTCACTAGATCTTCAGCATACCATTGTTTTCTGTTTTTTTCTTTGTTTTTTTTACGCTTGTAAAAGAGCACCAGAAGTATTCAAAGAAGCTCTCCTCCACACACACACACACACACACACACACACACACACACTGAGTATGTTACAAAAAGAGTCACCAGACAGGACCTCGGATTACTTTCCAGGTTTGTGTTTGAAGATGCGTTCACTCCTTCAGTAAAAGTCAAGGCGCAGGTCCGGACACGTCGAGGTAATATTCAGGTTAAACACAGCGCCGCGTTTGAAAGATGCGCTTTAGGTTTGTGAGTCTGTGAGTCACAGACTGATTTTCCCCGTTTGAAGCTCTCACATCTTTTGTACAAACATTGACTTTGTGTTCGCGGCGCGTCGTCTGGGTTTGCAGTCATACAGCAAGAATGCTCCTCCAGGTCCAGAAACACTTTTGTTTTGGGAGGAATGTAAAATGTTCCTTTTCACCACGGGCGTCGTTAAGCCTGTTTTAGGGGGGCTTCAGTCCCTCTAAAATGTTCTTCAGCCCCCCTAAATAATTTGGCATTATTGGCTTTAAAAGTTAGTACAGCCCATGAGTTTAGCTCAAAGTTAATGACGCGTGGAGCGACCTGTAAGTCCAGGTTGTTACAGAATGTCGGTCGTTGTTAACGATTGTTAACGTTTCTCCATTGAGCGAGATTCGAAATATAAGAAACAACTATTGACATCTCTCTATTTATTCTTTGTATTAATATATATTAATATAATATGTTTCCATTGAATGGTATACTTGACACTGAACTAGTTCATCTTTATCTCAGTGATAGAGTCCGAATGAGCATTAAATATCACTATGACCTTGAAATTCTGTCTTTAACGATGAATACCCCCCCCACACACACACACACACACACACACACACACACACACACACACACACCCCTTGGGGCTTAGCCCCCCCTTCTTTGAATCCTACTAACGCCCCTGGTCTTCACCCAACAGCAGAGATTATAATCCCATTTTAATGCCTAGTTAAAGGGACAGTGTTTAACATTTAGAGGGATTTATGGGCGGGAATGGAGCGTGATATTAATATGAAGATGTTTTTCTTTGGTGTATAATGAACTTTGTTGTGATTTAGTGACCTTAGAATGAGACAATTTATTTCTACACATGGGAGTGGGTCCTTCACTCAAGGCTGAACGCCATGTTTCTACAATGGGGAAAAAAACAACCTGATTCGGCGTCCCAACCATGGTCAGGATACACAGTGTGGGGGGGGGGGGCACCGTTGTTTTAGTCTACGGGGATGAAAAACAAAACACACGGAAAACAGGAAACCTTCGCTGCTCTTGAGAACGGCGCCTTCCAACTTCATTCACTGATACGCAAAGATACTGCTCGATAGTTTTCCAGAAACACGTTTAGGATGCACACAGTCTTCTCAAAATAAACTTCAGTCTTCACAGAAAACAACTCAGTTTGGTTTAGGCAACAAAAAAAACGTAAAACATCCCGGCTGAACAGCTCCGAAAACAGTGTAAACATCCTTCTAGACCTCTTTGTGTTTCTGTGCACTTCCACATTAAACAGCATGTGGCAACTTCCCACCTTCAAAAACAGTGAACATTTGAACGCCTCATCTACTTTAACTTTAGCTATTTTGAGAAAAGGAATGCGGTTCTCTCTGCGGAGCGACTCAAAAAACCATCAGAGCCTCAGCATGGACGACAGATGCGCGACATGTTCGGGGCTCCCAACGACTCTTTGTTATTCGCGTGGCTCTGCGGTCCGTGCCAGAGCGTCGGATCGGCCATAAAGGGCTCATTTGAAGACGTCTACGCCAACCGGTTCGGTCGGAGCTCCGCCGCCGCACAGTGGGATTCATGCAATGCTAATTACTTGGCACCAGATTTGCATTCTGGCCTTTTAGCTCGTGGCTGATGACAGACACATTGACGTTGGTGGGGGAACGAACCCGTGACCCCTCTGGATGTGGCAGGACGTACAGTACCGGCGATATAAGTTAATTTGAGCGTTGTTATTGGTGGTCTCTTAACGATTAGGGGGGAGCATCGTGAGGACAAATGGAGGCTCGCGTTCCAGCTCGGCTTGTAGGACTCGGTATCTGACACAAGATACGCCATCAAAAGCTGATTTGCCACAGCGACCGCTGAAAGCGAGCCATGGAAAGTTGCTGTACAGCGGCCAGTGTGGCTGAATGTGGTATTACTGGATACCTGGAACATTTTCAAGTCAGTTCTGATCAGATTTGTTCCATAACTCGTATATTAAATACAAGCACCCCAATGAGTAAAAGAACATTTGTAAAAGAGAGCTGCAGGAATTATGTTTTTTTGTAGGCCAACCAGGAAATTAGCTTGCCAAAAAAAAATCGAGGGGATTATTCCTTTGGATTTTAGATTATTGTAAAAAATAAGATCCGTGGCAAACACACGTTTACGATACTTACACCTTTTATTCATCAAGATAGTCTTCACGAGGTTACACCATATCTCTGGCGTCATCGTCTCCTCTGGTTACAAAAACAAGTCAGATTGTATTCTTTTCTTCTTTTCACTTGATTTATTGCAAACATATGTTCATGGTCTCAATCACTAGTTTCAAGTTTTCTCCAGTAAAGTATAATATTTATTTTGTAATTCATGGTCCTTTTAGAGTAAAAGGGGCCGCCCACTTGCAGAAAAACAAGATGGAGACACACAAAATGTCAAACTCAGGGCTTCAAAAGATCGAACAAACCAGCGGGTGTCGTGACTACGTTCACTTTTTATACCCAATCTTTTCAAGAGAATGAATGTGAACTCTGGAAATCTTTCTATCCATTCCATATGAGGGACATGTGGCAGAAATATGCTAAACCGAAAAGAAAAAAAATGAACACGATTGCTACACAACCACATGTATGAGTCACAGGGTTTGGCTTTCACTGATACTTCATCATTTACTGTACATGACAAAGCTAAACTTTTTTTTTATTCTACTGTAACTCAAATGGAATTCTGTACCACAAGCACAAATGAACAGCTTCATTTTGAGTCTAATAGATAGTCTGTGGGTTTGGAGGCTGAGGTTTGACCCGTGGAAAGTGCTGCGTGTGTAGTTAACGTCAGCATGTGCATATGCTGCTTTCCAACCCACCGGTTGGGTAACAGCGAGCTCAAAGCTGTGGCTCTAAATCTCAATTTGAAGGGAATGGAAGCAGTTTCCTCCCAAAGAACGAGGGTGGACCCAGTCCAGTCTGTACAAACCGAATGCTCGCTTTATTTGAAAACTTCATCCTGGGAACAGAAAAAAACACTCCTAAAAAATAAGAAGAAACAGATTCCACCCAAGAGGGAACTCATTTGCATCGTCTAATAACGCATGTCCGTAACCATAATGCTTGTCATATGAATAAATGATGCTGCGGAATGTGAAAATCTGTTGTTTTCAGTGAAAATATACACGGGCCATGGAGACTAATCCCACAAGTTTTGTTGCCTCTCCAAACTTTCCCAGTCCAAGTTTTGAGTTACAACAAAAGTATGTTTCCCCTGCCAAGAAAGCCATCAAGGTTTTCATCTCTAAATGTGTGGGCTGTCATTAAAGCCTCAGGTTCACAGTATCAGGGGCCTTGTTGTCTCCTTAACACAATCCTAACTTTAAACCTCTACCAGCCCTGAAACTTTCCCAGAAATATTTAAATACTAATGTCCTGGAGTCCATTTCTATTCATGAGTATTGTATTTAACAGAAAAAGACACGTAAAAAGACATTATCCTACAGTTTCTGTAAAACCATGTTTTTTTCAAGAATTTCTCATTAATTTTGACCGTCATTAGGTGTACGTATGATTTCAGGCATGCTCGCCTAGTGACTCTCTGGGTGGAACATTCAGTTTGGTCATGAAATTTCTCACCAATGGATTGCCATGAAATGTGATTCATGCATATACATACATGTATGAGAACTCTAGTGATCCCTTAACATCTTCAACATCCTTTAGCAACACCAGCAGTTCAAATGTTGTTTATTTATTTGTCCAACACTTGATGACCAAATACCTGCAAAAGTTACGACATTCCCATCAGCCTCGTCGTAATTAGCAAATGTTAGCATGCTAAACTGCTAAACTAAGATGGTGAGCAATTTAAACATCCAGCGTGCTCTGGTATGTAGCATCATGTTAGCATGCTAACCTGCTAAACTAAGACATTACATTACATTACATGTCATTTAGCAGACGCTTTTATCCAAAGCGACTTACAATAAGTGCATTTCAACCTAGAATACAAACTAAGAACAACAAGAATACAGAAAGTAACATTTCCTCAACATAGTCAAACTACAAAAGTACCATAATAAGAGATATTTAAGAGCCACTGAAGTGCTAATCTGTTTTAATCCAGATATAAGACTGTGAATAATGTAAACATCCAGCCTGCTCCCGTCATTAGCATGATGTTAGTATACTAACCTGCTAAACTAAGATTATGAATATGTAATGTATATATAATATGTATATGTAAACATCCAGCCTCCTACGGTATGTAGCATTATGTTAGCATGCTAACCGGCTAAACTAAGATGGTGAATAATGTAAACATCCAGCCTGCTCCCATCGTTAGCATCATGTTAGCATGCTTATGTTAACATTGAGCTCAAAGCACCACTGTGCCTCGCTGACGTTTGTCATCCAGCTAATAGGCCAGTCCAAGTTAAATAAATATATATTTGAGGTCACTTTAAGGCTAAAGCAAGCCTGGCTACGCACTGCTACTGAAGTAACAGAACCCTCAGTCACTTCAGTCACTTCAAAAACTCCACTTCGGTCGCTCGTAGCGTTAATATTCTCTGAATGAAATACACACATGGCAGAATAAAGGGCCTCAGAACAGGAATAGTTGCTCCTGTGAGGCGCAGGAAGAGACCTGTTTTGCTAAGGCCTGAGTCTGGAGCCGGTTTTCCTCGGTGACGCCGGGGAGCAGCCCAACCCCGAGCCGGATTGCGGCGCTCTCTCTGCTCCGTAGCTGGGGGAACATCTGGTTCTGTTTAGGTGCGGTGTTTATTCCACACGTCGTTCCAGGGGCTGTTTGTAGAGAGTTCATGTGTCCGGAGTGTTCCACGAGGTCCCGGAGACCGGAGTTCAGCCATGAGATATCAAAACGTGAAACAGGTTTGTCTCAGAGCCCGCGGGGTTGAAATACATGAAGCCTCTCCTTGGCCGTGGGATAAGATCCGTTCCGCCCTCAGGCTGCAGTGTTTCCTCTTTGTCTCCTGGCTGTGATGAGCTTAAAGGCAGGTGGTTTAATTCTGCTTTTAGACCGGGAATTTTCTCATCCAGCCGAGCAATTAGGACCAGTAGCGGGTAACACTACCATTTAAAAAGCAGGCTTTCGCTTTCAGGGGGAGGAAATTGCACCGTTAAAGCCACCGAAATAGAAAGTAGACGGCGTGACACTTACAAAGCCGTAAAAAAACAGAGCTGCACAGTTTATTTTTGAAGCGTTGTAACTGAAATGTGGACAAGGAAACCAGCAACATTCCCAAATGCTATTTCCACCATCTCCACCGTCATCATTTCCACCTCCAGACCTAACCATATTCCCAGTCGGCTCCAGCTCCACGCAGAACTCCCAGCCTATCGGTTTCCTGACCCAGTTTATCACAACCGCCACACTGATCAGCCTGACAATTAGCAGGAAGCGGATGACCTCAGCCGGCTTCAGATCAGGCATTGTGACCAGCGGGCCGATTATCAGGCGCATCTCGGATACAATGAAGTGGGTTTTTTGTTGTTGTTGTTTAAAAAAAAGCTGAAACATATTTAAAGGCCAGGATTGTTGACAGAACTCTGTGGTCTCCACATTTGGTGCCAGACTGGCTGAAGAAAAACAAAAACAGGCCGACCTCGACGAGCCGGGAGCAAACAAAGAATACTCTTAACCACATATTGAGTGGAAGTGATTGGACGGAACCATTACAGGCAAACTGGTTAATTATTTAAGGGCCTGTCATGTTCCAATAATCTACAACACACTTTCTGGACGGACCAATTTAATCTAGTAGCCTACCTCTCTTTGGAAAAAGAGGTAATGTTTAAATGGAAAACTTCTAATTTAATTATTCAGTTTAACACACACACACACACACACACACACACACACACACACACACACACACACACACACACACACACACACAGTAATAAACTAGAACGGGCACTCGGTACAGCGCATACCTTCGCATATCACAAGATTGGGCATTCAATTATGAACATGTTGGCATGAGTTGCACACAAATTGGATAAAAATGTACTATTGCTATGGTAAAAATAAGATTTTGACCTTTGCATGACCTTGACCTTTGACCCGATCAATTTCAAAATCGAATCAAATGGTCCCCGGATAATAACCAAGCATCCCACCAAATTTCATGTGATTCGGTTTAATACTTTTTGACTTATGCGAATAACACGAACGCATACAAATAAACAGCGATAAAAACATAACCTTCCGCTTTTTCAATGCGAAGGTAATAAGCAACAAATCACGATCTCTTTCAAGGAGATTCTTCTTGAAATCAACTATATATTCAATACAACTATTTCCCCTACAATTACTGGAATATGAAATATAAAGTTATGTAAAATACAAACAAACATGAAACTTTATATCTCTCTTTCTTGCCTCCCTTTCCGTTTTTTAAATCATCTGAAATTATGCAAATCCTAATTGGGAAGCTCAATGCTGGGTACTTTATACTCTGATAGTGCATGACTATTTATACAGGATGGCCTTCCACGTGTTACATTAAATTAATTAATTAAAACCTAAATAGAAGTTGACTTGTTAGGCGTTAGTAGGTATTGTTTTTTGTTTTTTTCTGACATCAAAGGTTCTCAATAATTCTCACTGGTCGAAGAAAAATAGTCGGACGGAGCGACTAATGTGGTTGTGTTGAGGGAGGAGTTAGTCGACAGGTGCTTTGAAGCCGAAGGTATGATCACTGAAGTATTATATTGATGGTGGGAGGAGCTATGGGGGAGGGGGAGGGAGGGGGGGATCACATAGCGGCAGCCGGAGGGGAAGTGGCTTCCAGAGAGGAAACAAGGGCCCAGCTAATCATTGCCTAGTGTGTGTGTAAAGAGGAGAAACCCTGAGTGACGGCTCCCATGTAAACAGGGTGTCAGTATGTTCTCCCATGTAATGAGGCGCTTTGTACATTCCCTCATGTGTTTAGATTTACTTCTGGTTCAATTCTACGTGAAATAAACTTTTTTTCAAACTTTTTAAAATGTCACTGAAGTCATTTACTTTTGCATTACTGTAAAAACACAGTTTGATGCAGTAATACTACAGAAATACTGTGAAGTTACCTCTCTCTCTCTCTCTCTCTCTCTCTCTCTCTCTCTCTATAACCCTTAAACTATATAATTAGTATTTCCTATTATTTTAAAGTATTTCTTCTAACTAGCATTACGTACTGAGACATTTCAGAAGGAACGTTTCCTCAGTCATAATTTGCATTGCAAAAATAAGAAAAACAAACAACAAAATCCACATGAATACGTAAGTTAATAGACAATATGTTATAATATTTCTATGGTTTGTGTATTTAAACTTAGAAGTGTTATATATTCTACATACAGGAGCATGACAGGATTTTGGTGAGACTCTTGCTGCTGCTGTTGAACAGGGATGAACCCATTTACACTCAGGGCATCCTTTACTGGCTTATGCATGAAACAAGATTCTTCTGGAAACCTGGCCCAGCAGTTTGTTCCAGGTCATTAACATAAAAAAACAGAGAACATCTTTGATCCAGACACAAAGACACCAGATACGGTTCACACAAGGTGGGTGGCTCGCCCACAGGTAGCTGTTGTTCTTAATTAGCCCATTACTAGGTGACTGAAAAAAACAGGCCGGTCTGCAGGGGATTAATAGCTCATAAAATTCCCTTTGTTGATCTTTGTACCCCACCAACAACCGACCCGCCAGATAACATAAAGCACATTTACAACGCGGCACAGAGCTATACATGAAATGAACAGTTCCCAGGACTGTAGTTACAGACACATCTCAACTGTGCGGCAGCAGCGTGGACGCTCTCTTCAGAAGCGTGATGGATCAGCATGAGTGAGGCGGGTAAACGTCGTGTTCACCTGCTACATCGTAAACACGCTTACGGATTCAGGTTCAGTGGAAACAATATGGCGTTGTCTTCTAACAACCAAGAGTTCAGACCAGGAAATAGAGTTGTAGTCGCATACCCTTCTGTGCACTTCCATTTCGAGCAGTTATAGCCACCCATAACTCTCAAGAGGCTGCGTCCACCCCACGGCCACGTCAATTCATTAAATCAAAAGTAACCAGAAGACTTCCTCCCCGGAGTCTTTGTGTCTTCTCGTTTTATAGGGTCCATTGGACCTGGCTGTGTCTAAAGCTGGTCCTGGCTCCTAGGTCCTGCCTCCTTGTCCCTGTCTCTTTCCCCGTGGCCCTGCCTCCTTGTTTGTGCCTCCTGCCATTGCCCATTGAATGTGTTGATCGAGATGAACTCTGTTACGCTATTCATCTGGTCACATGACATCTATTGCTTCTGTCCTCCTCTCTTGCTCTGAAAAGTGTTTTTCTGTGGAGTTTTTCCTGATCCGATGTGAGGTCAGAGGTCAGGGATGTGTGTGTGTACAGATTGTAAAGACCTTCGAGGCAAATTTGTAATTTGTGACTTTGGGCTCCACAAAATAAATTCTCACGTCTCGTCTTGTTGATATTAAGTCAGATGACGAACACTCAAAGCAGCGTAACCGGGACAAATAACACGGGGAGCCAATCAAAAGCCCCGAGATAAACTTTACTGATAAACACCTGACGAGACTGCAGCTCTGACTCAACGCCAGGATGCTGCTTCATCACGTACCTGGAATGTCCCCTCAGGTGTGTTTTCCTGCTTTTGAAAGAGAGACCTTCCTTTGGTGTTTCGCTTCATCATCACTCAGCCGTGTGTCCTTCCAAGGATAAGACTTCTTCTAATGGGAAAGGAGAGGATTTACGACTGTAATAAACTCCATTTCGGGACTTGTTGAAAGTATTAATGTCTGAGATAAGTGCTTTAGAAAAGTTATCTAGCTTCTTGATACAAATTAGTTTTTTCTTGAGTAGTTGATCGTGTTTTCACCTCGGCACTCGGTTCGACTGAGCTTTGTTCAAACACACAGGACTTCTATTCAAGATTTCATAGTGAATATGTAAATATATGTAAAGTGATCACATAAGTCTGACTGGAGCACATGAAAATATGACCAAATTTAAGCGAGAGACATTAACAATGTGTTTATTTGTCCCAATGCTGCAGCAGAAGAAAATCTTTTGCAGAATTTTCAAGAACAGCAGGCAATTGTTTTCAGCAGAAAAGATTACAAAAAAGAAAAAGAAAGTGTGGAGTGGAGCATTTAGCAGATAAAGAGCCAGATGGTTCCCTCGGGAGTTGGTGGAGACCAAAACTGAGCTTAAAAGAGAGGAAAATAGACAATTTTCATCAGGTGACCAGAAACACGCCTTAAATATCATATATTATCACATTATATCATATTGCATCAGCTGGATGTGAAAACATGGAACGGTTTGCTAACAAGTTTCTCATATCAACTTTATAGGGTGATAATATGTCATTGTTGTGTTTACGTCTAGTTTATGTTGCCCCCTATTCAATGCAGGCTTAAAGTTACTAACCGGGGCCATTTAAAGGGCCAGTGTGTCGGATAAAAAAATATCTGCTGGCGAACTTTCATCGGACAACGTGAAATAATCTCTCTGGTACCATTGTGTGGTTTGTCCTGTCTGCGCTATTGTGCATCATAGCGGTCTCCAGGAAGAGGACCCACTCCACATGTAGATATGAAGGGCTAATTCTAAGCTAACAAAAACGGTCTAATTCTCTGGTGAAGATGCACTAAAGAAAACGTACGCTAAAAGCAAATGAGGAAATTTGATTTGAAGACTTTTTAACATTATTTGCATGTTATGAAAATCAGCAGGCGACTTGCAAGCATTAGTAAAGACGTTACTGAAAATCTTCGGTCGACACACTTCTGATTTTTAACCTATTGGCTCTATGAATAAGTAACTCATCTGCTGAAAAGACAATTTCCTTCCTGAGAAGTTATCGGAAAGTTGGAGCTAATGTGCAGGACGACAATACGTCTTCCCGATGGATTTTAAAAAGCGTAAGCAGTTTGTGGCCGACGTGTTATAAACGTTGTTTACCCGGCGAGGCGAGCAGCTGCTGTGCCGGGCGAGCCTCCCGCTGGCTTCACTTATGGAGGCGGAGTCACAGCGTGAGGCACACGGGGAACCATAACTCTTCATTTCGCTCTTTGCTTCTGACGAGCAGCCAGGAAACTTCCATAATTACGCTCTCGCTCGTATGAAGCCTGTTGCTCATTTGTACTCACGCAAAAAAAAACTCCAGGAAAATCAAGTCGATCGACGCGAAGGTCTTCAGAAACAACGTGACACGGAGTTTCTTTCAAATGGCCCTGTTGGAGAATTTGAGTAAAATGGTTTGGAATTGGAAAAAATGAAGTCTGGATATATTTCTGTGACACACAAGTCAGAACAATACCATCACCAACTCTATTGTAGCAAGACCCAGTGTGTGAGTGTGTGTGTGTGTGTGTGTGTGTGTGTGTCTACTTGAAGGAAAAGGCAATCCTGTCCAATCATTGGCTCATTCGTTTTTGTTTCGTTCTAATGGTCATCCGGTGATGGAACTGCAAATTCAACCGGGTTTTCTATTTGTGAGGGTAATGACAGGTGAAATGAGAACCGAGGACAGCGTCGTCCCACGTGGAGACATCGCAGACCATCTGGAACAAAGGAAAGTGAGCTGTTCCCCCTTCCTGCGTCGCCACCATTTTGTTTGTTTTCCAAAAGGCTTTAAAGAAGCTTCTGAAAGCTGACGATGAATAATTTAAAAAGCGATTCTCCCCGATTCCCGCGGCTTCGATGATTGATGACATTTACTGCAAATGATATGAACGCAATTATCTGCCGACGCTGAGGCGCATAAAAAGAAATTGTAGCACCAAAACAGGAACTTAAATGGATTTATTTGCTCAAGAATTTCATGCTGAACAAAACTGAGAATCCCTGTGGAACAAAAAAAACAACAATAGTGCAGAAGATAAAGTTGAAGCTGGGAAACATCAATGAACACAGCTGTAAAAGATATATTAAACAGAAAAAGCTGTTGAACCCCTCAAAGCAGAATAACTTAACTCTGCAATCTCACAATTAGGAAGCACAGAATTTGGCAGAACAGTGGCGCTCCAGTCTGACTCGGTGCATACAAAGTGCCTGTTTATGACAAAAGAAATCCCCCATTTTCTTGTTTGGTCTGATACTCTGTGTTTTTTCTTTAATTACTACGTTCATTTGCTGCTGTGACAGAAACAGGAAGAAGCCATTCTGTTTCTAGTTAGAATAAAAGATATTCGTGGCCAGTGTGGGAACGACACTGGGGTGTAGACTCGTCTCTCTTGTGTACTTTTCTATATGATAGTTAATATTTTGACCGTTATAGTAAAACCTAAATGTTACAGTGTTGTCATGTTCCCTACTTTGCCCACCGCACTCAACCCAAAGCACATTTATTCACGCTGAAGATGTAAACCTATCAAATAAATGGTTTAATTCATTTAAGTGGGTATGTATATTCCTTTAATAGATTACCACGTCAGATATAAACACTAATAAATATAACATTTGAATGCTCAGACATTCATGATCCCCACAAGGATCCTGCAAGGGGATTGGAGATTTTTAATGTCTCAAACTATTCAACTGCCATGTTACATTTTTATTGGTTCCCTTATTTTGGCAAATGAACAAATACCTGCAAACCTGCACAACAACACACCCTGTCATCAGAATGTTTGACATGACCTCTGAAGCGCCTTTCATCACTACCAAGCATGAATAAAATCCTTGATGACATTAATCACGCTGGAAACCCTTTGGGGGATGATTTGAGCGTATAACATTCCACTCATACGTGAAAACCTTACCCGAAAGGTTAAAAACAAGCTCAAACTACGTGACGCACAAGATCAAAGCCGCGCTACTTTAACCACTCTGGTATTTCATTGCGTCGCTCAATCTTATTAAGATCACCGTCTGCGAGTGAAGCCGTTTGACTTTGACTTTGAGCTCTCTGAATTCGAACGGTGACGTTGGGAGACGCATGAGGACACAGAGACGACAACAATGGCTCCACAGTTTATCTACGGCAGCTCGGGCTGGACGCCACACCGCGGAGAACCAATCACGAGCCGGCGCTGGCATGTCTCCCGGTCCCAGTGGGAGATGATGTAATCAGATGGTGATGTAAATGAGGGCCACAGTGTAAACGTTAGCCCTGCACCACCACGCCCCTGATGTCAGATATAAATGAACCTGCGCTCTGTCAATGTCACATGGCCCACAATTACTGAGTCTAACACACCATCAGGTCTCCCCCTCACAGTGCTGATTCAGGATGACCCGCCGCGTCCTCGCGTGAAACAATACTTATTTATTCCCTCGGGGTAACGCCACGTGGGACTTCCAGTGAAACCTGGGACGCACTAAGCATTCTGAGGAAGAGATATAACTTATTTAATGGTATCAGCAATACATTTACATTATGTATGTGTGTGTGTATGTACTAGGGGATGCAAGTATGTGCATATATATGTCTATATGTATGCAGGTTTTTTCATGTATAGCCGTATTTATATATATTTTCAGTTTTATTTTATTTTATTTTTTATTTTTCCCTTGTTAATTGTATGTTTTTGTCTAACTACCAGTGTTGTACATACAATGTGTACACATGTTCCTGCATGTGCATCTCGAAAACCAATAAAAGATTTGATCACAAAAGAAAAGCAATACATTTCCTGTGTAAAGCATATTTGTGTGAACAAACTACAACTTGTGATTTGGTTGTACATTGTTATTATTTTCTTCTATTTGTATCCATTTTATGTTGAGTTTCATGTAGTTCAATGATAAGCTGTCAAACTAGCAATATGCAATGTCCTTTTTAGTAATGGATAAAAGGATCATACTGTTAGATATGTATGTTTTACTCTCATTAACTTTAAATTACATTATACTCATTTTCCAAAGCATATCTTAAATTATTTAAAAAATAATTCCCCTATTGATTCTCATTTTATTTCAACACATAATTGAAATCAACTCAGAGATGCACCTTCCTTGTTTTCTCATCATCTGTAGAATCCAGTCATCTTTATATTCTCTACTAAGTAATTTGTTTAAATTTGACTTTTAATGTTTCTGAAGTCTGACCTATCCGAGCCCTCGAACACACAAAGAAATTTGATTTTTTTCGCAATATCCTGTGCTCACAATAACATAAGCATACTAAATTACGTTAAATCTATTTCTTTATGTTGTAAAGTAAAAAATAAAATGGCACGCTAACTCTACATAAACAGAAAATAAAGCCTGCTTTGAAAAAAAGGAAATCCATCTGAAAACGCAATTTAATCGTCGTATGGAAAAGAAAACGTTTTTTTTACATTTGTACTAAAGTTGCTTTTCTTCTGCTCTCCACGATGTTCCTCGCCTCATTGCTGAAAACCAGTTCATACTTTAAACCTTTAGCAGCCGGACGAACGCTCGACCCCGAGGCCCTCGGGACGTTTCATCTAGCGCTCTATTCTTAGCTTCTCTCCGGAGCGGGTGGGACACATTTAGAGGGACGGAATAAGACGCAAACATTGAGCCTTTGTGTGAGCGCATGAGGGCCGACGGGGCGGGGCGGCCCCTTCCCTCAATACCTCCACTCAGGGACGTGGGCTCGGCCTCAGCATCGGGAGGAACACCGCCAGAACATTCTGCACAATTATTTATGAACAGGCAATTCAAATTAGCAAAATATTGTTGGGGACAATTGTGTCTTCCCCAAAAGTTGGTAGCTAACTGGTACATTTACACAAATGCCCCTTATTAATAAACCAAAATATGGTCCATATGCAAACTGACTGTGAAACACCACAACCTCTCCACGAATCCTAAAAACATCTTTACAGTTAGTTCCTGTAATATTGACGATGCGTATAGTGCAGATACTATCATTTACAGTAACTTACTGTATTTATTATATTTCCTTACCAAACGTTGTACTTGGTATCGTCTCAGCCGGCTTACTTTGTTTTTGTCTCTCTGTCATTTTTTTCTGTGAGCAGCGTTGTGTTATTCAACCCTTTACCTTTTGATCACGTCGCCTGGTGTTCGGCGTGTGCGTCCACCTTCTGAGCTGAACCCACAACACAGCAGCTCTTTATTGGATTACGAGGAAATTTACACTCCAGCAACCCAAGCCGACACCGTAAAGTTTCACTCAAACAAACCAGTTAGAGTCCTCATCCTCAAAGCCTTTCTCCCGAGTTTAAAAAACACATACTGTTTCAGAACAGGAACACACATCTAAATGTATTTGTTACGTTAGAATTAAATCACAGTCTGATTATAATTGATATCTTTTTATATCTGGAATAACTTCCACACCTTTTTGCATGATTCATCATCTGGATGCTAAGTGATAAAGTCTTTGAGCAACATGATACACCGGCTAGAGATAAGAAGTCTGCTTCTACGTCGGTCTAAAAAGGTACAGGACTTAAAAAGTGCTGATATGCGTGTACTATTACTCTATATTGTACTAATCAGGCAATACAGAGTAAATACATTCATATAGAGTCGTGCATCCATTCCCTCTAAGTGCACTTGAGCACTGAAGATTAAAAGCACTACTATTGCCACTCAGGTGTCATATAATTATAATAAGTGGAGCTGTCATACATATAAATATAGCGTGGTGGTATTAACACCAGCACTCAAGAGTTGTCTAGTACCAGGAATTACTCCGATTCATTGTCTAATCCTCGAAGACTTCCCACACCCACGCATATACGAGCTCTTCTCGGTAAAACCTAATCCAGCTGGCACATGCCGCCATCTCTGCCTGCGGAGACACAACACACGGGAAGGCAAACATGTGGAAGGACAGCGAGTCCGTCCGTATCGGCGGCGGAGGAGCTTTCCGAGAGGGAACGTTCGGAGGAGCTTTTCCCAGCCTTGACGACGTGCGTCGACAGGATTTATAATAATCCTCCCGGCAAGTCGGTTACGAGAGCGGCAATCTCTCTTTCGTTGGAGACAACACCAACGACACGATCCGAGGTCAAACGACACCTGCGGGGGGGGGGGGGGGGAGACTTATCACTCGGGGGTTTATGTTTACACTCGCCGGTACTCCGTGTTTCGGTTTCGACTGGCATGCGAGAGTTTTGGGGAAGTGGAGTTTTTAAGTTTCTGCACTTTGGACGAGGTGCCCGAAACCCAAACATCTCTCATAGGGAGGGTCAATATTTGCCTTTTCTCCCCCTTTTTCCTTTTCCTCTCTACGCAACTGTCTGGAACCAATCAGTCTACTTACAACAGCAACGTGTCCTCAGTTTCATCCTGTTGTGGTCCTGAAGCGGATCGTGTTATGCCAAAGATTTTGTTCTTTACTTTGCGGGATACGGTCGAGGACTCTGCCGTAGACTCAACACAGATAATGGAAGCCACCGCGCTCAAGGACGCGGCGCCCGACGAGGCGTCTTCTGGCCCGCGCGACCCCTCTGCCCTCTGCTGAGTCATGATGCGAAGACGACGAGGCGGGATTTAAGCTTCTCTTTCGATATCGTGCCCCTCGTGTCAGCGTTGCTAGCGCAGCAGGACGTATGGAAACGAGAGGAGACCGAGAGAGATTCACTGCAGAGCTGTGAGCGGCAGATCGGATCAGAGGGTTGACGTGAAAAAAGAAACACACAGTCAGTTCTTTTCTTTCTTTTATGTATCTGAAGTCTGAACCCATGTGCTTCAGATCGATGTCCTCATAATTAAGCATTCTGACAAGTAAAAACATGGAGAAATTGTTCAATTTAGCCTCGATAAGCAAAAATGTCCGACATGGCTTCAGGATCACCGGCAGTTAAAAGGCGTCGTCTGTTTTCATAACCCGGAACATGAGTGGCTCAAGACGACACCGATTTCAAACTATCCACTATCATTATTATTATATTACATTATTTCTCTAACCTTCCTCTCAGCTCTTCGTGTTTTTCTTTCAGCTTCTTATTTATTTTTCTCATCGCACCACTTTAATATTTGTTTGGTCCATTCCCACCTCTCTTATCAGCAATTTTCCCAGCAAAGAGAAACACTCAGATAAACCCACTTTACACGTTATGCCAAACAGCAAATACAGCAGACACAGTGAGCGGCCAGCTGCTGAGCGGAGTGGAGCGGCTCAGCTGCAAGACACAGATATTTACTTCAGGAAGAGAGAGCACACTAAACCCATGTGAACTGTATCGGGTTATTTGGTGTATCCCCATGAGATAACCAGGTTCCACCTGGAACCCTTTCTGAGGGTTCAAGAACCCAACATCTGTGAAAGTTTCTTCACAGACCCCCCCATGAAAGGTTCTACAGAGAACCCTTCTATAGCGTAATGGTTCTATCCAGAGCCCCTAATGAAAGGTTCTACAGAGAACCCTTCTATAGTATAATGGTTCTACCCATAACCCCCAATGAAAGGTTCTACAGGGAACCCTTCTAGTGTAATGGTTCTACTCAGAGCCTCCAATGAAAGGTTCTACAGGGAACCCTTTTAGTGTAATGGTTCTACTCAGAGCCTCCAATGAAAGGTTCTACAGAGAACCCTTCTGTATTGTAATAGTTCTATCCAGAGCCCCCAAAGAAAAGGTTCTACAGAGAACCCTTCTATAGTGTAAAGGTTCTACCAAGCGCCCCTAATGAAAGGTTCTACAGAGAATCCTTAAATAGTGTAATTGTTGCACCCAAAGCCCTCTCTGGAACTCTTGAATTTTTATCCAGAACCTTTCCACCTTCTAAGGGTGCTAACCCCTTTTATACTCCAAAGAAAAGGATTATAATTGTTCTAGGAAGAACCTCAGTCCTTCATGGAGAACCCTTTTGGATTTCTTATTTCTAAGACTGATGTGTAAACTGTTCACCATTTCACTTTTGGAAGGCGAAACGATTCCAGTGTCGTGTGAACAGATTGTTCTGTTACACTTGGATGTAACAGAAAAATCTGTTCACAGGTTGATGCACGCTTCTTCACAGACTACATTTACACGTACGCGCCTCAGACAGCTGACATCTTTGGACTTCACATATTTCCACAGTTCCTGCATTTGGCTGGAGGCGTTATCCAACACCTTTACATTTCTGGATAAGGGTTTTCACTTTTGTTGCCCAAAATACTGGCGCTGCTGTTCAGGGGTATATTTCTGTCTTTCTGTCTTTCTGTCCCAGGTCAGTGGATTCAATCAGGGGATCAACGGTTCAATCCTCGCCTCCGCTACAGCTCTATAGTCGATGTCTGCTTGAGCGAGACACTTAACCCCGAATTGCTCCCCGTCGTCTACCCGCGTTTCTTTGGTGCTTTGGATAAAAGCATCAGCTGAATGTAACGTAATGCACTCAACTCCCAACTCACTTATTCAGAGAATGTTTTTTATTGCAGTCGTAAGAGGTGAGGTGATGTGAGTTGAAGTGGTGGTGGGTAGGTGGGTGGGGGGTGGGGGAGGGGGTCACACTTTAATATCCTTCAGAGACCACACAGCCCTACTGACGCACCTACGTTCAGCATGCAGGCACCGGACCGTTAACCTGCGCTAGGTGACATTCAGACATGAGCCGGGGCAGAATCGGTGGTTGGCGATCCCGAGAGTTAACAATGGGCGCCGAAGCAAACATACATGCACATTCCATGCAGTGGGGGAGGAGATGAAAGGGCCGTGGGGTATGGGGCTGTTTGTTTTGTTGCCTCTGCTCGGCCTCCGGCTCTGTGACCTCCGTGGCCGGGAAGGATCAGCGATTACAATCAACGCTAATCCCCGATACACGCCAACAACAGATATTCTAATCCCCGCTGTGGCAATCCTGGTGCGAGATGCCCCGGACAAGGTGATTTATGACTCGGGAACGACCGGTGACCTGTGCCGGGACGAGACAATGACCCTGTTGACTGAGACCTGCCGATTCCGACCAAAAGGTAAACATCTTTATTCAAGATAATGGAGCTTTCGGATGAGGAAGTAACAATCGCATCTCTTGCATCGCCCGAATCTCGGGTGACGGTGGCTAAGACAAAAGGTTTTTGTTCAAGGTGTCCTGTGTTTGAGCACTCACCATCAGTCATGGGGCGACTGCTGGCTCAGGAGCTTTTCACCGACGCACTTTAACTTTGACGAGCCAGGCGGCACATATGATTAAAATATGGTGGTTATTAATAGCACAAGTCACGCCCTTGTACGCCCCCCCCCCCCCCCCATTGGTTGAGACGGGTCAGCTGCGGGGTGTTTATTTTCTTCTGTTCAATACATGTTTACAATCACGACTTGTATTGACGTGGATTATATTTATTGTCAACCCAAGCAGAAGTGAAAATCGGATCGTGGCCATAAACTCAGCCTTCACTGACCTTGCTCAAAGGCACAAAGACCAGCTGTGACGGACCGGCATCCAGCCCCCCTGTGAGTCCTTGATCTCTGGCTCTGGCTAATCACAGCAAAGTTGAACCAGCGCTGACAGGCGGAGAAAATCAATAATTGTTTACGATTGTTATAAAAAGGTCCATTAGCCATCCATCTCAGGAGAGGGGCCACACATGGGCAAAGCACGGATAAATCTTCTATCACGCAATACTCAGAATCGGATTCAATACCTGCACTTTATAATTTAGCACTTATTCCAGTCAATGATTTTTATGATTCCAATCATTGGTTTATTATTTGAGATCTGATAATATAACACGTTCCCTGACACAATGAACCGTGGTACATATCGGCCTATTGTGAAATGCACTTTTAGAACTTTATCTGCATAGTAGGAATTTCTAATTGTCGAATTGTTCTTCCAACTACAGCCTGGATCGAGACTTCAGAAGCATTAGATTAAAAATCTATATTTTGTAATACAGTGAGAGGATTGGATCAAAGGAGGGAAGCAGCCTGCAAAGAAACCATGACAGGATGTCTTCAAGCAATGCATGCTGCAATATTTAAAAAAGAAAATCTCTTTATTCGCGTTTCAAGGGGACGACAAAGTATTCAAAGTGTTTGTTAGAAGTCAACGATACAAACAACCAGAACACCGCAGTTATACTTTAGTCAGTAAAGACGTCTCCGAGAATTCCCTACATTGGGTATACAGCGACCTTCTTCTGAGACTCGACCCCGTGAGGGACGCCGTGAGGGACGCCGTGAGGGACGCCGTGAGGGACGCCGTGAGGGACGCCGTGAGGGACGCCGTGTGTCCAGCAGCGCTGACGCGGGGCCAGGTGGCCGTGGCCAGGGATGGCTCCCGGTGCTGAGAGCCGACCCGTATCGTCTCACGGCCCCGCGTTGCTACATTCGCCTCACGGATGGCGTTTCAAAAACAAAGCGACATGTCTTTTGTGCACAGCATATGTACATTCAGCCCAATCTCGGCTCATGTTTCTCGGATGATCCTCGGGGACGACGCCAGGACACGCTAAGCACGTGTTCTCTTTTGTACCAGTGGGTCGGCTGCTGACTAAACAACGCTTGTTTTACCCTGATGTGCTCAGATTGTATCATTCAGACCATAATTTCGAGTCTCAGTTTTCTAGACCAATCATCATAAAGACCAATGGAAGAAACTCAGGAAGAGAAATCTGAGGCCACATTTACACATAGCCAGGTATTTACAGAAACAAATATTTCTGTCCCTCTGTTTTCAAAAATAACGTACACACAAGGTCGTTTCAAAAAAAGTTTCTGTTTATATGAACCCGCATAAATACGCCGTCCGCATACGTCCCATAGGACGCTCACGTGACGTGAAGCATCTTTAGTCGCATACTGTGACGTTTGACAACCTAAAATTCTGTTTGACCTCGTTCACACGCAAACACACAAACAGTTTTCAGAAATCTCCACTTTGGCCGGAGTTTTTTAGAAATTATCGTTTTCCGTAATAAAACCTCAGTTTTTGTGTGAATGAAAGGCCAAAACACATGAAAATATGTGTTTTCCCATCGTGTGAACTGGGTCTAACTATAACTAAAAGAAGCGCTCTCCTTGACATAGTGAAATATGCATTATGTATACTAATACATCTGATGTTGTGTTTATTCCATACATCATCTCAACCAAATGATATGGTTGGACTGCTGGCTTGTTCAACATAATATCTGATCATGTGACTGCTTGCATTGAACTTCTTTAAACCTAAAGGATAATCAACAAGAATGATCCGTTAAGGCTTTCTTTCCTTTTTTCTTTAGTCAAGTATTTATATCAATACATTCATAACAATGTAAATACAAATATCCCCTAAACACATTAACCTTTAATACTGAATGCC
Organism: Liparis tanakae; assembly: GCA_036178185.1. Taxonomy (NCBI): domain Eukaryota; kingdom Metazoa; phylum Chordata; class Actinopteri; order Perciformes; family Liparidae; genus Liparis; species Liparis tanakae. The sequence continues at coordinate 4,885,060 of CM070093.1, forward strand.
CATGTACTGTATCTCTGTCTATATGTACAGTAAACAACGTTAAAGGGCGATACCGTGGTAGGTATTGACTTACGTAAACACAGGGAATGAAGTCAGTGTAATTTGACCATTGTGTATTCTTTTCACTGTACCATCTGGTGACTCACACTCCTTTACTCTCTCACTCCCTTCCTTTGTTTATGTTTCTCTCTCTCTTTCTCACTGCTGTGACTGCAGAAGTGTGCATGAGCGTGGTGACCTTTTTGCCTCAGCACAGACAGCCTCTATTGTTTCTGCTAAACAACGAGACCAAAAATGTGATTAAAATACACAAGTGCCATGTCAAGGGATTTGTCAAAATATGGAAACCGGTCTAAGACGTGGCGGACCCCTCCGGGCTGGACTTTGCCGTGCCAGATTAAAAACACTGGTACCGATGCCGACTTGAATTGATGACGTAACCTTAAAGATGTCCTTATGTTAGTGATGTGCGAATGGGTTATTTGCTATGGTTTTTAATTTTGTTAACTATTTTTTTGTCTTTTTTGCTGTTGTTCTTTATCCTTTACCCCATTTCTCATTTCCCTTTGTATTGTATCCTGTCTTGTTTATTTGCAAAAATCTGAATATATTTACCATTTTTTTCCCAATAATAATTATAGAACCAGAGAAAAAAGTGACATAGGTGAATTACATTTGTATTTCCAATGAGAAAAAACAACAACGTTCAAATCCAAAAGGGGAAATGGGAAAACAAAATCTTAAATGTTACTGACATTTGTTATCCGAAGCTGCATCGCCACAGTTTTATGTGTATTTGATAATTAGACACGAGAATAAGCCGTCTAATCCGTGCGCCATTATTTCTGCTTACTACGCCATTTCTGGTGCCAAGGAGGAATGAATGGATGCTCGGGCCGTGTGTGACGAGGGCTCTGGCACGATAACTTAAACCAATGCCCTCATCTATCCGCCCGCCCACAGAGATCCTCCACAACACTGTTCTCCGAGCGGCTTTATCAAGCACCAGGGCTTCAGAATTACGACTGCACTTTGCTGACGATATTGCAAGATGAGGAAGTTCATTGTGAAAAAGTTTTTTAAGAGACCTGTTTCATTACCGCTCGCCAATAGAATGACTGTCCTCTGGAGTGTACTTCAGACTTGCTCTCAATATAACACTTTATAATGTATCCTCCAAGCTGATACACTTATCCTCCATTTCCCTGATATTTCCCTCAGGGATGACAATATTGAGTCATGCAATGGACCAATCAGAATGAACGGCCTCAGGCTGGAGCTACATTCAAACACATTCAAAGAGAATGGTCTAGCACTCAAAACCAGGATGCTTCCACCTCTCTTGGCCCTTATTTTTATTTATTTATTCGCACAATAAAAGAAAAACAGTACAAATGTACCATTGTTAAAAGACACAGAAATGAATGCAGGTAAGAAAAGAAACCCAAAGAGCGTATACAAGCTCAAGTAATAAACAACAATACAGTTAAACGGGTGGTAAATCTTACATAAGACACGATAAACAAGTACCGTGTCCTAGTAAGATCGGCGTGTTAACAAAGCGCCAAATGAGCAACATTACACAACAAACACATGCTTGTTGTCACATTTAAAACTGCTGTGAATATTTTGAAGGCAAATAAATCAAATGTTTAAAGATAAAAGTTCAGGGTCATCAAGTTCAGTTCAGATATGCATAATTATTGTATCGTGTAAACAAACTGAAGTTTCCTGTAAAATTGAGGAATGCATTTGTTCTAAGAAAACCTTCCCACATTTAAGTTCCAAGTCAATAGACGGTTGCAACATCCTCACTATGATCCAGAAGAGTGAACACTGCTGTTACAGCAGCATTATATATATATATTATAATTATTATATACATATATGTATATAATAATATATTTAATATATATATAGATATAAATATTTTATTTTTATAATATAAATAATATATTATATATATAATATAATTATCATTATTATGTTATATATATGTATATAACAATAATAATATATATTTATATATATATAGAAATATTATTATATAATATATATATATATATGTATATAAATATACTATTATATACATATATATGTGTATAATATATATATATACATAAATGTATATAATAATATATATATATATATTATTGTTATGTACATACATATATATGTATATAATAATATATACATATTATTATTGTATACATATATATATTTATATATATATATATATTTATATACATATATATGGGTATAATGTTTGGGTGTCCACATACTTTTGACCATGTAGTTTAGGTCACCTGGACCACACGCTGCTTGCTCATCTGTAAGTTTAATTAAATAATATGTAACATTTCTAAGGTGGTGAGCCACTCAATCTAAGGTTGCTGCTATGTTTCATATAAAATATTTCCTCTCTGGTTGTTGTACATCAATGTTTTTTTAAACTTCATGAGTTCATCGTTCAGCGTGTGTCAGTGCAGTAGCTGCATGTGTCACATATGGCTCCAGGAAAAGGGCCCGATGGCAAGGACTCTCCGTGATGACCGAAGTCTGGTGAGGGGAGGAGGAGGAAGAGGAGGAGGGGGGGGGGGCTGCTCATCTTCCCCTAGGGAGACGGTGACGCAGAGGGAGTTATTTCAATTAGTCAGATACTGCCCACAACCTGCTCCCCGCTGCCCATCCACCACCAGCTAGAGACTGCTAATCAAATCAAGAAGAGAGATGCAGACAAAAGACTGGAAGCACTCTGCGGTATGAGAGGGAGGGGGGGGGGGGGGGGTGTAAGCTGAACAACATGTCACATTTGTCATATTTAGAGTGGCATTCGTTACAGTGGGTTTTGGGTTGTGTTAAGGAACGTTTTTGTTGTGTGTTTTAGTGCACAGTCTTTATTTGAACAGTCCACAATGAAGTGGTGAGAGAGAGAAAGAGAGAGAGAGAGAGAGAGAGAGAGAGAGAGAGAGAGGGAGGAAAAAACTGCTCACCCAAAATGATGAGCCGGACTATTTTGGATATGTTGGGTTAACTTTGTGCCACGCCCACTCACCCACCAAGATACTTTTAATGTTTACATTTTTAATCTTTTCTAAACTTGAAAACATGAAAAAGATTTGTGGACTCCAGTACCTTTTCTTTTCTTTGTTGTTCACGGGTCCCTTTCTGTTGTCACTTCAAAGCCCTGTGCATTCTGGGCCGGAGGGGGTTTATCCCGACTTGACCAGGCACACTTCTGTACCCCTTTTCATGTCTGGCACTCCATTTCTTTCTCTCCGACAGACTTTTTTGAGGAGAGACCGGGCCCCCGAGCCCTAATTACAGGTCACCGTGTCAACTAAAAAGGGTGCTCCCGTCTTCTGAACCAATGGCTGACATCATGAATGGGGAGGACATGGCTTTAGGGAGAAACACAAGGGGCCACTATACAAGGAATTCATCTTAATAAACATGGAGATGAGGCATGTGTTTATTTATTATCTTGGCACAGCTGGTGCCCAGTCAGAGGCTCACTTTCCTGCTACTTATGTAAGGTTGGCGTCACTTTGGTATCGTAGCATCCTCTCGGATTCTCACATTCCTAGTATCCCTTCCCCTGGCTGACTTTTAATTAGAAGCACACAAAACACAGTTGCTTGTTTGTTCTAGAACATCAATGATTCAATAGCCTTGATGTTGCGGTGCGGTACAAAACTGTGAACTTTTACGACGTCCGGCCCTTTTCTTATTTTTCCTATTGTTTATTTTTTCTCTTTGATATTCATGATTTTTGAATTTTTTGGTACTTGTTTTTTCTTTTTTTAATATGCGTATTGTTATGCACCAAGATACACAAACATTGAATGTGAAGCGTTGGCAATGAAACTGATTCTGAAATAAGTCAATCAATATATAGTTTATATAGTATATCATATATTATTGTGAATTCTCGTCTCTCAATTGATGCTATTTAACGACATCTGACATCTGACATTTGACCCAACTCACTTATATATACATATATGTCCATCTTTTAAACATGTACTTCTTATAAAGTTCAAAGCCATGCATCCTATGGTAGTGTGCATTATGATAACTGTATATCTCATATGATTGGGAATTCTTGGGTATTTCCTGTATCCTTGTAAAACGATGTATTACAGTACATTTGTAAAAATAGTCCCGCTCAAAAAAAAGGGCATATAAAAGAAAACCAGCTGCAGCGAAGTGTTGGGCAGACGTAAAAATAAACTTGTTTTCTTTCTGAGCGTGCTTATAATACATGTAGGCACACTGGCGACGCCGTTACTATTTCTCCCCGCCGACTTCCAAAATGAATGCGGCAGAGTTCCAGTCCAGCTCAGTCGGGAGGAATGGAATGAGAGGCAGCCGTGGGCGATACCAAGTGTGGATTTTGTTTAGGGGGGGTGAACAAAAGCTATCGAGATTAGAGACCACAAAACACACACTTATTAGGAGAAGTAAATTACTGAATATGTTTTATATAAAACATATCATATTCCGTACGAATCACTTTTTTTTTTATCAGCGTCGTTGATACATAATCCTCCTCTTCATCCCGGCTCCCCCCCTCTTCATCGCTTCCACTCGCCGCACATGTATTCCTATCGACTTGTTCGAGCCCCGGTCGGGACAGAATGTGGCTGTAAGGCGGTAAGAAGGGCGACGCTTACCGCGAAGTTGTTGAGCTCTTTTCCAATCTGTGGATTTCAGTTCCTTCTGGGTTGTTTTTGTATACCTTCTCTGTAAGAACGACAAAGTAACCCGTTCGGATTAACACTTTAAACAAACCAGCAAAAGGAATAGTTGGTTTTCTCATTTTTAAAAAAGGTGAGTTTGATGCTTCTTTTTTTTTTAAATCCCGTGTTTAAAAAGCTTCACATGTGACGTCATTAGAGGCATTTCGAGAACATTTACACGTTTACACATCTTGTCGCTTTGCGTGACGTTAACGTGACGTTGGTATCAGTTCGGAGGAGTTCTAGTTTGAGTGGTTTCGAAGCGAACGGGGATGCTGCCGGAGCTTTCACAGGGAAGGCTGCCATGAAATACGAGTACTGTTTAAACCAAGTCGCGTCAGTTTGTTTCCTCTTCTGCTAGTTGAGCCACTTCGTCTTCACTTGATACGACGCAAACAACTTTAAATGTTTCCCCCCTTTTTTATTTTTTTATTTTTTTGTTATCGTTTTGCGTGAGAACTTAATTTAAAACCCTCCGCGGACAAACGCATAGATATGTCGTGTTACGTTCGAGGTGAAATAAAAAAAATCCAGCACCTCTTGCTGAAACCTAGCGCGCATTCCTCCCGTGTTATTGTTGTGTAATTACCACGCCAACAGAGCCCCCGCTCATCCGCGATGTCAGCTTCCTGGAGTCCCGCAGAAGATCAAGTCTTTTTCTAGATTGGCGCAAAATGACGTGAGACCCCCTGCAACACAAATACACGACCCTGTTCGCAGCTGCAAATCCCCACGATTTCTTGCCCCTTTGAACACACTGCAAAGTTGTTTTCTTAGTACTCAGGAATGTCAACAATCCCACCCTCTGTTTAATATTAGACCAGACAGCAATCATGGGGAATGGGAGTCCTCAGGTTTTATTATGAAGGTTTTAGGCTCTGGAAATGGTTTTGTCTCTTCCTCTTTTTACACACAATTGGTTTGACCCGTGCTGTGCATTATTATCACAGTACTTTTACTCTCAAGCAAAAGTATTCTCTTTCCCGAGGTGTCAGAGGTCAGATGTTAAGCACTCCTCGGGGCTATCGGAGGCGGTATGTCTTGCTCAAGTGCACTTCAACAGAGAGAGGATGCCTTCGCTGTCTCAGCCCAGGTCCCGTGGCCACGCATGTGGCCTTTGCCAAGTCATAAAAGAGGGTTGTAAATAATATAATGCAGCAATATAATAAACGTGGAGCAATGATGCTTCATTTGCCAAAAGAGTTGGACGACACTGTCAATCAAGCCCCCCCCCCCCCTCCCCCCAATGGCTCACTTTAAACTCATCCAGTGCACACGGTTGGCTAATCAGCTACCATGTGTGGCCCATTCCCGGGAACACAGTGTGAGTGTGTGTGTGTGTGTGTGAGATGTCAGCCAGGTCCCTGCTCCAGCTGTGGGGGGTTGTTGGTGGTGGTGGTGGTGGTGGGGGGTGGTGGATAGGGAAGAAAAACAACTTGTGTCTTTGTGATTGCCACGCTGTCTTGGCTCTGTGTTGAAACAAAGTGAACGAGAGAGAGAGAGAGAGAGAGAGAGAGAGAGAGAGGGAGAGAGAGATGCGGTGCAGGTGTTGTCTGGACAGGAAGACGGCTGTCTGAATAGGAAACAAAAAGGAAACGTGTGAACAAAGATGGTCGGTATGCGTGCCGGTGACTCATTCAGATGCATCTGTGTTGGAATGCCTGATGGGGTAGCTCATAATTGCACAAGGCAACCCCCCCCCCCCATCCCACTTAAAACCTAATGCGAGTAAGGAGTACGGACCATGTGTTCTTGCACTTTTAACCTTCATTTGATTGTACTTTCACTGATGCGTCATTCCTTGTCACGTCCATGTTCCGCTGACGGTCGAGTCCGTCGTCCTTCTGAACCGAGCGGACTTCCTCTATTGAACTCTGAATCACCCCCAAAAAAAGCTCACCTGAACCTTAAATCCGTAGCCCGGGGGCTGGCTTTCCCTCTGATGCTGAAGCCCTACGCCGTGAATACAGAAACCGTCGGACGCAGCACGAAGAAGAAAGGCTCTATAGGTAACTGGAGATAACCTGTTATATATCTCTTTTACATAATAGTCTTTATGCAAATGAATACGCTGTGAGGACGCTCGCTATGAGCAGCGGGACTGAGGGACGCATGGCGGCCGGTGAGATTAAAGAAGGTTACTCTATCTGATTCTCCTCTCCCGTCCGGTGGCGTGCGTTATCTCCCCCGGGTCTCCTGTAAGGGGGCGTGTCCCTGGGCGGCGGTGGCTCTTGGTGTACGTTTATACGGCGGCCCGGGGCCCTCCACCCGGATCACGCCCCGCCATCTCGGTCTATTCGACTGCTTTTGGATGCAAACCTTGTATCTCAGGAAAGGTTGTTTCCGAATAGTTGAGAAGAAAAAAACAAGATTGTGTGGAACCGTCTCCACTCCACGACATCGTGGCCGCGCGGCTTTTTCCTTTTCTGCAGCTGCAGGGACGTCGCACCAAAGAAATTGGGTCACTTTCTTCCTGCATTTGTCTCCCTTTTTTCCCCCTTTTTCCTTGGATTGTGTTTTTTCTCTCTCTCTCCCCCCTCTGCTTACTTGGGCCTTCTTAGTGAAGCTTTGGTCCTTTCAAGGAAGTGGGCCAGAGAGATTGAACCTGCCAGCCCCCCCCCCCCCCTCGCCTGAGGATATTATCGGCTTATCTCGCTCTTCTTTCCTCAGCTCTCGGAGCTTCCTGTGGGATATTTTGTTGACTTTCGTAGGATTGGTTGCAGGTAGGCGTGTTGCTGACCCAGGATCAGTCCTGGGTCAGCAGATATCAGAGATTAGGAGGAGCTCCGCCTCCTGGCAGTATATTTACACCTCGGTTTCACAGCCGTTAGTGCGATTGTAAATCTTTTTGGGACGAACAATCTGCCCACATGGTGGACTTGTATCCTTACTTTGTCTCTCCTTTGAGATGCTACCAGTCTTGTGACGCCTCAGGTGCGACGGTCCCGCTGCAAAAGCTGCACGCCGGTTACGCTCCGACTCACCTGTCGCCGCCGTCCCTTTTTGAGGACGGAAGGAACAAAAAAAACGACCGGGTTCGGTTCAGGGGGTTTGCTGTAATTGCAGCTCATTGTTTAACCGCCTCCCCGAAGGCCGCTCGCTCTATTTCCAGCGTGCGTAATGGCCGGGTTGACGACTCCGTGGCGCGTTGCGCTGCGATTGCTAGTTCTGTGGCGTTACTCACGCTCGGCCCGGCTGCGGGGCGGGGAGGGAAGGGAGCGACTGCTCGCCCTGTTCCAACATGTCTGGCTGAGCCGGCGGTTTGAGGTGTGTGAGTGTGTTTGTGTGTGTGTTTGTGTGTGTGTGTGTGTGTGTGTGTGTGTGCGCTCCACATGGAAGCCACATGTTGTGGATGCTGTAATGATAATGCATTCTTTAGCTGCCCATGCTGAAGTTGTTCTTCGAGGACTTTTGAACATATTTGTCACATATTGCAGAATCAGTAACTTCTTTTAAATCACTTCTTAAAACCCATTTTTATAGAACAGCTTTTAAGTGATCTAGTCTTTTTATGCAGAACTTTGGTTCCCCTAATTTAGTCGTCTGTTTCTAATTTATTTATTTATTTATTTTTTTTAATTTTCCATTTTATTTTTAATATATACTTTTAAATGTAATATAAATTTCTTGCTATTCCACCTGTTTTGCTTCGACTCTCTGTAGAGCACTTTGTAAACATTGTTTTTAAAGGTGCTATCTAAATAAAGTTATTATATTATTATATTATTACCATCCTCACATATTAAAGGATGGCATTTTTTTTTTTTAAAAGGGACATGAGTAAAAAAAAAAATGTATTCTTAATTCTCTCAAATCGAGTCAAGCTGTTTGTCCTAAAGCAGGGAAAAAAGTTGGGAACGATATGGATGAATTACCTAATCATCTTGAATCTGATTAGTATATTATATCCTATACTATAATTTAAATGACATCATCCATGGAGTGCTGAATTCCAGCCAAACCACAGGTCACTCAGAACTCGGTCCAAACTGCATCTTTGTGAGTCTCATCATCTTCCAGCATCGACCGGTATCGCCACGCAGACTCGAAACGGCGAGCCGTAGTCACGATGCTCATCCCTAATGCTCTCCCTCTGGCACGAGAGGCCGAAGGAACAAGCGGCGCTGCGTCTTCCCGTCACATCTCTCTCTCTCTCTCTCTCTCTCTCTCTCTCTCTCTCTCTCTCTCTCTCCGCTGGTGGCCGGTGCCGCGAGTCTCAAAGAAGCCGCTGCGTCCCGGCCAGTTGGCAGAGAAGCCGGCGTGTCGGCATTTGGAAGGTCGTCATTGAGGAAAGACGTTCGCCGCCACTTTGGTGATTATATCTCCATCAGGGAGGAGGGGGAGGAGGAGGAGGAGGAGGAGGAGGATTCATCGGGTGCTGCCGGAGTCGTTTCTGGAGCAGAGGGCGAATGAAAGTCAAAAAACTAAATGATGCGAGGAGTCTTTAGAGAGAGAGAGAGAGAGAGAGAGACTCTCCAGTGAATTCAGATCTGTGCATTTGCTCCGTGGGTCGGGGTTCAGCCCGAGGCCGCCCGCCATCCCGGTCCTCGGCATCTCTTTGTGGATTACGTAACGCCGTCACAGAGCCGCGCTGTGCAGGCCTGACCTCCGGGGGTTAATGAGCGTGGCGTCTGAAGTGGGAGGACATGCCGGCGTTTACTCCTCAGATGCTGGATTTGTACGAGCAAACATACAGATTATACTCGGCTTGAAAGAGTATATATCTTTTTTTACTGGATGTGTTCCGTGGATAATAACCATCATTCAGCTCCCGCATGTCATGAACTTGAGAAAGGTCGTTAAAATCCGGCGAAGGTTTCTCAGACTTTGAGTTTGACTCTGTGCCAGAAGCAGATTGTTTATCCTCCCTGTCAGATAAATATCTGTTGGATGGTTTTATGGACAAAGGATGATGGGAATCAAGGTCCTAAATGGTGCCGCGTGTTTTCCCTCCCAGATTAGGATTAAAGGCTAAAAAGAAAGACACCCGCAGAGCATCCAGCTTTTAAACCCACTCCATAAATATCAGCAAGTCGCAGTTATTCATTCACGCCATCCGAACGTCAAATTTAAATCAACGCTCATCGGAGTCTGGAAGACTTTATCTGCCGAGCGTAACACACGCACACGGGGGTGGTTTTTCCGGGGAATGTCGACCGCTTCCTGACATCCCTAAGAGCCAGGATCCGAAATAGATGTTCGGACGATCCGGGAATTCATGGTGTTGTGGAGTGTGTCACCCCCCCCCCCCCCCCCTCCCCCCCCGGCCCCTGCACGCTCACGCCTCTTCCTGTTTATTTGGTTGCCGCTCAGCTTATCCTTTAAGTGTATCAGTGGGTCAACCCGGAGGCTCGGACCGTCCTGTATCCCATGGGATTTAGAGCCGCTCGGCAGTCGAATAAACGGATCTCTTGGCAGCGATCCGGTGGGGGGGGGGGGGGGGGGTGACATTCCCATTCCGTTCCAGTCGTATTTCTAAAAGTCGTGGCCCCTTTAAATATGTGTGTCGGCGTCTGCAGCCCAGGCTTCCTTCCAGATGATTGTTTTGCATAAAATTGTAAATATGCTTAGTTCTTTTGCTGAATACGCCCTCGACCCCCCCCCCCACACACACACACACACACACACACACACACACACACACACAATGTAACGCCTTCGTTTGTCGCTCCTATATGAGTTTTCATTCTGTCAGGACTGTAAATGTTTTAGTTTTTTTTGTACTCTTTGCATCCGTCTGCAGGAAGTTTTAAATGAAGGTCTAGGGGGGCATGTAGTGTTCTTTAAAATATATTAATATAAGTATTACTTGGTTTGTTTTTTGTTGAGTTTATCTAAACGGTTATTTTCCATTATTGAGCTGATAATATTCTCCATTAATTAATTAATCGATCGGTCTGAAAACAGATTCCTGAGTCCAAGTGACAGATCCAGATGTCTGGTCAAAGATGTTCACTTCCCCATCTCATCAGAAGAAGCGTGAACTAATAATCTGTCGTGTTTTATTTGCCTGTAAATGGCTTCAAGAATCGAAGATGTCTCGTTCTGGAAAAAAACCCAAACTGCTCCAGTTCTCGCTGCTCCAGGTCCGTGGGGCGCTGTCAGAGGACTCGGTCTGCGGCCCGTTGTGTGACTCGGGAATCAAAGGCCGCCATTGTTGGAACGAGAAGCAGATGTTCGTGAGGAATTCTCCTGACGGCAGCATTTCTTTTCTTTTCGTGCTCTCTCGCCTCTCTCTCTCCATCCCCCCGGACCCGCCTCCTCTCCCCACCGCTGTACATCCACCCGGTTCTCTTTCATCTCTCGGCTGCGACACGGGCGCTGTACCTGAAGCTATGATCTTGAATCGCCGTGGCGACGACAGCCTCCTTCGGTTCCCTTTTTTCCTCTCAGAGCACAGGAATTTATTCCCCCCCCCCCCCTCCTGTGTGTGTGTGTGTGTGTGTGTGTGTGGTTCCACCGTCCAACAGTTGGACGTAGAGACTCCCTCCACCCATCTGATGTCGACGGAGGAGGGAAAGAATGAGAAAGAGAGAGGCGTAGCGGTGACGGAGGCCCTTTCTCTCTCTCCGTGTCCCCGGGTGGGACTTTCTGGCTCTGAGCTTTGCCACGTTGACAGAATCGCTGTTCGGGAAAAAAGAAAAGGCCGGAGGAAAAGCTCCAATGGCCACTCTTTGTGCGCTTGTGTGTGTGTGTGTGTGTGTGTGTGTGCGTGTGTTGCTTTGGATGGACTCTGGCGTTGCGTCACACTTTGCATGGGTGGAGGGTGGGGGGGTTGACAGCAGCAGTAATTTCATTACCCAGCACTCTCTCTCTCTCTCCGCCTCTCTGACGCGGCGTGGAGGAGAAGCCGGCCCTTTAATTCCAGCGCGGCCGTGCCCTCACGCGGCGGCGTCTCGTGTTCAGACCAGACGTGACACCATCGACCTCGGAAGTTGTCGATAATGACCGTCTGTCTGGGTCGCCCGGGCCGTCACTCTCTCTCTCTCTCTCTCTCTCTCTCTCTCTCTCTCTCTCTCTCTCTCTCTCTCTCTCTCTCTCTCTCTCTCTCTCTCGAGCCTCGGCCGCACGCGGGCGTCCGACAGTGTAATAAACGAGTCGTAAACGCGACGGCCGAAAATGCAACGCGATACGACTTCGGCGTCGCCCGCTTCTCGGGCCGTTAACCTTCGGGGGATTAAAACCGGATGCGTGAACGTTTACAACCTTTCACACCGATTGTTTATTTTTTCCCAGAACAAATTGTTCTTGAATAAGAAAAGCCCAAAACTACCAGAACACGACTGAGGCAGCGGAACAACACAGGCAGCAACGAAGACGCCATTTATGAGTTTACAGGAAAGGTTGAACGTACGTTCACCTGTTGGCTTTCTTGATTGAATGTAGAGAAGCCAATCAGATGTCTCTCCTCTCCTCTCATCGACCACACACACACACACACACACACACACACACACACACACACACACACACGTGGATGTATCCGTGCAGCCGATCCGCGCGTCCAATGAGCGCCGTTAATGAGAACTGATGGCGTGCATCAACAGTGTGTGTGTGTGTGTGTGTGTGTGTGTGTGTGTGTCAGATGCTCGCCGCACAGTGCTTCCTCTCTCCGCTGCCACAAAGCGGTGTTATACGTCGACAGCCGGCGGAGTGAATGAGCACTTAGTCCTAAAAAAAAAAAGCACTTTCTGACCGTTAGAGCCGTTGTTTATCGGCTTCCACCGCTGCTTTGTTCAAGTCACAATTTACGGGATTCAAAGCGTTTTTTTTGTTGGTGTTAACCTTTTATATTCATACTATATTTATACTCCTAATCCAGCCGGGACAAACACACGTCTGACTGACATCCTCTAATCCAGCAGCTGGAGGAGGCCCGGCTGCAGGGCAGCGTCGCCATGGCGTTCTGTCATGTGATGTCATGTGATGTCATGTGATGTCATGTTCTATTCAAACTCACTCCTCCACTTTTTCTATGTTATCGAACTCGCGACTAAACCCGTCAATCCTCTAATTGAATCCCTTCGAATGCTAATAGGCGCTCCCTCCGTCCTCGCTCCGTTTCCGAGGACAACGTGGCTTCCAGCTGAGCGACTTCCCCCAGGAAGGAGTGATAATCCGGAGTGATAATCCGGAGTGATTGTTCCCGTTTACATTCCTTTGTCTGCTCCGAGACTCCTCACACCCTCCGGGGCGGCTCGCATGTCCGCCGGCTCGCTTCACGCTGTGAGCGATGTGCTGCTCTCGGGACGAGCGCTAATGTCTGAAGTGTGTGTGTGAGGTGCGTGTGTGTGTATGTGTGTGTGTGTGTGTGAGAGAAAGGCAGTTGTAGACATACCTTTCTCTTTGTTAGAAGACAAGGGAGCGCATAGCGGTGATGTAACAGGACGCGTGACTGTTTGACCTGACTGGGCCTCAGGTGTGTGAAGTCACAATCTGTTAACACAAGGAATCTGTGCGTAAGATTCTCTGTCACATTCCTGTATACACTGCTTTGATAATTAGTTTATTTAAACAACAATACCGCCACGAAAAGAGAGGATCGATGTAGTAAACAGGGACCATTTAAATACACGGAGCTGCAAGTCTGAGTTCTTTGCAGCTGACGGTGGAGAATTAGAATCAAACAGCCAGAATCACGTCAGCAGACGACGAGTCGACAGCAAACAGCCTGCAGGAAGTCCCGCCCCGTCGTCATCTCAGGGCAGAAGTCTCTGAACAGCTGTTAAGGTCAAGCGTGGCCGCGGCGTACATTGATTTATGTCGCTGCGTTGTCACGGTTCTTACAGCCATGGAAAAGTCATGGCGTTTTAAAATGGTTATTTACAGGCCTGGAAAAGTCCGTGAAAGAAATGAAATTTACAAAAGTTTGGGAAAAGAAATAGAACATGTGTAATATTCATATTTACGCAGTTTTATTAATGCATTTATTTTATAAGGCGCCTTTCAAGGCCATTTTGCGCAGATTAAAAGAATAAACATTTGTATAAATATTTATTCTTTTAATCAAACTATTGTCTCTCATTCATTTGTGTCATTTAAGGTTTTTACTCGTGTAAACACGGAGATTTCACAACATGTCTGGTCATGGACGTCCTGTAAATTCACCGTTCAACATGTGAACCCTGATGGTTGTGTTTCTGGTTTGGTCGAATCCCCTAAAATGACAGTTTTTTTATTAGAGAAAGTGACAGAAAGTGGTGACTCAGCGTTTTTTTTCCTCCACGCCGTCGCTGCATGTCACGTGTTCTGCTGCAGACAGATGTTCACACAGTCGTTAATAATTTCAGATCTTCGATCAAATGCATCGTTTTAATGTGACGGCGCATCTTCACCATCTCCTCCTCCTCCTCCTCCTCCTCCTCCTCCTCCTCCTCCTCGTCTCCACAGCGGCTGCCTGCAGCTCCCCATGCTCCGCCCCGTGAGCGCTGCTGAGCCCGCCGGTGCCGGTGGGTCCGTCCTGGGCTGCAGCTGAAGCCGAGGCCCCGGGGTGCCTGGTGGTGGTGGGTGGTCATCATCCGAGGGCCCGGAGCCCCCCGACAGCAGGCGGAGGGGGCCTGTCCTGTCCGAGCCACACGAAGATGAACAGACTGCCCTTCCACAACAACAAAACCATGCAGGACCGCCGCTGTGTCTGTGTCTTTCTGCCCAACGACGACACGCTCAACGTCATCGTCAACGTGAGTCCGGACGGGAACTTTAGACGCGAGGAAAGAAACGCGTTCCCGCGTGGTCTCTCAATAAAAGTTTTTATTTTTGTATTTTATTACAAGACAAAAGACGATACATAGACATGACGCCTAGAGGACAATGAAACAATGCGGACGACAAAACAATGGACATAACATCATAAAGTATTGTGGATTAAGAAAAACATTTTTTTTTATGGTTTATTTACAGGCCTGGAAAAGTCCTTTTAAACATTTTTTATTTAAAAAAGTTTTGGAAAAGAAATAGAAAATGTGTAATATTCATATTTTCACAGTTTTATTAATACATTTATTTTATAAGGAAACAAAGATCGATACAAGTTAAAGAAGTCGCTATACCATAAAAACAAAGATGTGTTGAGTCAAATAAGATGTAGTCTGTTATCAGTGAGCTTCAGACTGAGCCAGGCTAGTCTCCAGTCTCTATGCTAAAGCATCGAGCGGTTTGAATTTCACAATAAAATGTGGTCGTTGTCTCTTGTTCTTTGGAGAATCCTTTGTCATTTATTGAATCTCTTTAAAAATGAACAGGCGTTTGATTTATTTAATTTCACTCTATATTAACTGCTTTATATGAGATTCTTCATCGTGGCTTCCTACAATAATTGAAACGCGAGCTGCGTACCAAACTCAGCTAACTCCTCCTCCTCCTCCTCCTCCTCCTCCTCCTCCTCCTCCTCCTCCTCCTCCTCCTCCTCCTCCTCCTCATCCTCCTCCTCTCCTCCCCCAGGTGAAGACCTTGTGCCAGGAGCTGTTGGTGCAGGTGTGTGACCTCCTGAGGCTGAAGGACTGCCACCTGTTTGGACTCAGCGTTATTCAGAGTGAGTTTCCACCTGCTGTCTTTGTGATAAGATGATCTGTAATCAAACTGGTTTCTCTCAACTCAACGGAACCGCTTCACATCTCCATCAAACGTCTTTTAACATAAATTAAATTCATTATTAGGCCGACCAGTTCCTCTGTGTCGTTCAGGAAGAGTAAGAGCGCCTCGTAAAATACTTTCCTCAGACCAATAACTTGTCTGAGGACCCTGAACGTAGCATCTCTCACCTCTATGTCACGGCGGTCTCCCAGGAACCAGGGGGGCTCTCGCCGTCATGACTGGTTCCCATTGTGCGGCGAGGCCGATGTTTTTTTTGTTTTTTTTATGGTGACGTGACGGCGAGAAGTCGTAGGCACAGAATGAGTCACGGCGAGCCAGACGGCGGGTCAGGGATGCGGGGCAGCTGCGAGAGAGAGAGAGAGAGAGAGAGAGAGAGAGAGAGAGAGAGAGAGAGAGAGAGTAAATTACACACAGAGGCGGCGTTCTCGTTTATAGACAGCTGGCCTCCAGATGAGCCAATGGTGGCCCGGCAGGTCAGTGGAGCAGGAGCCAGCGGGTCTGAGCGCGGGACATTCCTGGAGTTCTTGTCCGAGCAGCGTGAAATCCCCAAGGCAAACAGAGGCCACCGGGCCCCGGGCGTCAGACCGAGGGCCCACCGGAGGGCCCACGGCCGGCTTCAGACGCGTCTTTGTTAAACAATATGTCCGACGTTGACGAGTGGAGACGGAGTACTTTCAGGGTTCGTACGGTCGTGGAAAACCTGGAAAAGTCATGGAATTTTAAAATTGGTCATTTCCAGGCCTGGAAAAGTCATGGAAAAAACTTAAATCATAAAAGTTTGGGAAAAGTCATGAACATTTGTTATGATCACGTGTTGATTTACGCCGAGTTTGAAATCATTAATATGTTTTTTAAAGAAAGACGCTCAAAATATAAGCATATTCATCAATACGCAGCATTTTCTAAATTGTTCATGTTTATACCGAGATTTCAGTTTGGTCATGGACATTTGGTTTAAAGTCCTGGAAATCCATCGGTCAACATGTGTAAGAACCCTGACTTTACTCGGACCGGTTAGCGGTTTTCAATTAATCTGTAAAAGAAAGAAGGGGAATCTTCAAAGTATTTTTAGAGTTATCTCGGCCTCACTGTGTTGGCGTTACCCCCCCCCCCGTGATCCATTTGATTCATGAAGATGGAAATCTGTGAGTGAAAGTAATAGTTAGTTGCAGCTTTAAAGTTGGCTGCTCTGGTTTTGTCGCTCTACTTTTCATCCAAACATCTCATGACATCCACATGTTATAGCAACTATATAATCAAGTGTTTTTTTCAGAATTTAAGTCTCCGTCTCTGTAAAGTGACAATATCTTCTATTTAAAGCGCACAAAAAGCAAAAAGCAATGTTCAGTTCCCTTGAGTCTTAAAAAGTGTCTCCACGACCACCGCTCTACGTCCTCTACTGGAGACGAGCGATCACACTCAGCAGAGATTTTACAAAACTGAACTAAAGAAGATCTTCCATTATGCCAGCTTTGCTTTTTTTGTACCTCAACGTCTCCGTTCAGAACTCCGAGACACGAAGACGCTGAACATGTCATCTCCCATGTCTTCCTCCTCCATCGTTCCCCTCAACTACCAGAACGCACATGGCAGTGTTAGTCACTCAAAGAGTGTACACTAAATAAATAAATAAATAAAATACAATGTGTAATAAAAGAACAACACATGATGAGTCATGTGGTCTGCTCAGGTCAAGTTATTGATCCTGTTAGTCTCCGTTAAGTGAGGCGTTGCACAACAGCGTTGGCGTCTCCCAGAGTGTGTGCGTGTGTTTGTGTGTGAGAGTGTGTGTGTGTGTGTGTGTCAGCCCGAGCAGACGTCAGGCCCTTTTCTTCCTTTTTTTTTCTTCTGAAAACAGTTTAAAATGTCCTATTTGGATTCCTCAAGCACCGCAAAAAAAATCGATGAATTGACTTCTATTATAACCGGGATGGCGGCAGACGTCGAATTGTCGCCAAAAAAACTCGATCTTCAAGAGAAGATGTCTCGCTGCATTTTTAAAAATTGTCTTTATTTTCAACGTGACAAAAACTGGATCAGGATTTATTGATGACGTGGCAGTTATGATGTGTCGCAGTAAAAGTCTTCTTCGCTGTTTACAAATGAGAACAAACAAACAGCAACACGACGCTCAGCCGGCGGCCTCCTGCCCCGCATTTCCGATGTATAGAAACTGGAGGGTTGTCACGGCGACTCGTGCTCCGGCAGCAGATTGACGCGCGATGAAGAAGCGAGGACCGGAGCACAAAGGGAGACGGAGGCCGTCTGATGTGTCGGCTCGGAGGCTTTTCCCGGTCCTCGAGTCTTTGAAGGCGTTCAGAGGGGATTTCTCTGAGCTTGAAGGCGCCCATAGATCCCCCCCCCCCCCCCTCCTCCTCCCCCCCGCCCGCCGCGCACAGGGATGACACCTCACACGCTCCTCTTCCTCCTCTCCACAGATAATGAACACATCTACATGGAGCTGGATCAGAAGCTCTCCAAATACTGCCCCAAAGAGTGGAAGAGAGAAGCCAGCAAGGTGAGGAGCGACGTCGCCATGGTTACGCAGCAACCGGGCAAGTCGTAGACTAGAGCATCCCAGAACCAGCCTGTAGGCCACGAACCTGGATTAATAGATCCTTCAGTCACAAGATTGATCCAAAATAGCAACGGGAGAAGCTCCACAATGTGCAGTAGTCTTGGATATGGACTGATCCCAGATCAGCTCACGCAGTGAATAAATCAAATACTTTCATGTGTTTCTT
Source organism: Liparis tanakae (assembly GCA_036178185.1). Taxonomy (NCBI): domain Eukaryota; kingdom Metazoa; phylum Chordata; class Actinopteri; order Perciformes; family Liparidae; genus Liparis; species Liparis tanakae. The sequence goes on from CM070093.1 coordinate 4,903,139, forward strand.
TTCCAGGGCATTGACCAGTTTGGGCCTCCGATGATCATCCACTTCAGAGCTCAGTACTACGTTGAGAATGGGAGATTAATCAGGCGAGTAGAGACCCTCACCTGACTGTAAACAACCTACAGGTGACATGAAACACCTGTAAACATCTGTAAACACCTGTAAACACCTGTAATCACCTGTAAACATCTGTAAACAGCTGCTCTAGCAGATCTAGATCCAGCGGTTTACCACCAGTGAACCTAGAATCCAGTATCAACTCTTCTTCTTCTTCTTCTTCCTCTGCAGTGACCGGGCGGCGAGGTACTACTACTACTGGCACCTGAGGAAACAGGTGCTGCTCTCGCAGTGCCTCCAGAGGGAGGAGGCCTACTTCCTGCTGGCGGCCTTCGCGCTGCAGGCCGACCTCGGAAACTTCAAGCGCAACAAGCACTTCGGGAAATACTTTGAGCCAGAAGCCTACTTCCCTCCGTGGGTGAGTGTGTCCAAGACCTACGCCCAGAGACCCGGAGAACCAGAGACCTGGAGAACCAGAGACCCAGAGAACCAGAGACCCAGAGACCCAGAGACCCAGAGACCTAGAACCCCATAGACCTAGAACCTCAGAGATCCGGAGACCCAGAGACTTAGAACCCCAGAGACCTAGAACCCCAGAGACCCAGAGACCTAGAACCTCAGAGATCCGGAGACCCAGAGACCCAGAGACTTAGAACCCCAGAGACCTAGAGACCCAGAGACCCGGAGACCCAGAGCCCCAGAACCCCAGAGACCCAGAGACTTAGAACCCCAGAGACCTAGAACCCCAGAGACCCTGAGACCTAGAGACCCAGAACCTGAAGGAACCAGAGACCGGAGCCCTCGCGTGTCGACCCTCTCAGACCTGACTCATGGCGGCTCAGCCTCGTCCCGCCTGTTCACACTAAACCACATCTGGACGTGTGTGTGTGTGTGTGTGTGTGTGTGTGTGTGTGTGTCTGTCTGGGCTCTCGTGGCTTCGGTTTTCTTTTTTCTTCATGGTCAGGACTTTGTTTATGATGCTTTAGCCGGGCGGAGTAGAGATGTGGAACTCGGCCGATCACCAGACACACTTTGAAATGTATAATGTCGACCTTTTAAAAGGAATAGATGACGTCTACAGGGATTTTCCCAATTATTACAAGTTAATAACATACAATTACACAGAATCTTTCTGTGAGGAGTTTTACTGAAGTATGAGCAGCTGTTCCGAGTTCTCTAATACAGCCTTTTCTGTCTAAACATCAAATAACAATGGAACATGTCCAACGTGGTGGCTTTAACGTCTTTTCTTTTTCCAACCGACAGTTCAAAAACAAAAGAGAATCGATTCATGATGATGTGAAACAGAAACACGAAGGAGAACCTGGAAAAAGCAACTTATGTCTGGAAATGCAGGCCTATAAAAAAGGGGTGTGACATGTGACACCCCAGTTATGCATCTGTTGTCTTATATTTTAATTCCCCTCCGATACACACACACACACACACACACACACACTGGCCCGATCCCAGCAGGTGGGACAATGAGAACTGGGGCACTGGCGGTTATTTTGGTCCCCGGAAAGGAAGCACACGCTGTTGTTTTCATTTCTTTCTGAAGAAGAAGAAAAGAAGCTTGGGCTTGAGAAACGCTCGGGCCGGCACGACCGCCACGCCCGCCTTGATTGCCCCCCCCCCCCCCCCCCCCACGCTTCCTGTAATTAGCCTCCTTCCTCCTTTATCGCCCCTTCCAACAAAAAAGAAAAGAAAAACCTGGCTCTGACAGGAAATTGTTTGATGGTGAGCTCGACCCGACAGAAAACCTCTCAGATTTACGAGCTTAGAAAAACTTTCTTGCTAAAAAAGAATCTGAACGTGTTTCCGTGTGCTTCCGGGTCTCTGGGTCGACATCGGTTCGCCCCGCGGAGAAAAGCCTCAACGTCCTGAACGCAACGCGGGCTGCAGTTCTGAGGCAGCCGGGTCTAACGCCTCTCTCTCTCTCTCTCTCCCTCTCACTCTCCCCCTCTCTCTCTCCCTTTTTCTCTCTAACTCTCTCTCCATCTATCTCCCTCTCTCTCTCCCTTTTTCTCTCTAACTCTCTCTCCATCTATCTCCCTCTCTCTCTCCCTTTTTCTCTCTAACTCTCTCTCCATCTCTCTCTCTCTCTCCCTTTTTCTCTCTAACTCTCTCTCCATCTCCCTCTCTCTCCCTCTCCCCTCTCTCCCTCTCTCTCTCTCCATCTCCCTTCTTCTCTAACTCTCTCTCCATCTCTCTCTCTCTCCCTCTCTACCTCTCTCTCCCTCTTTCTCCCTCTCTCTCCCCTCTCCCTCTCTCTCCCCCCTCTCTCTCTCTTTCCTTCTCTCTCTCCCTCTCTCCTTTTTCTTCTCCCCCCTCTCTCTCCCCCTCTCTTTGTCCCTCTCTACTTCTCTCTCCCTCTGACCCCCCCTCCCTATCTCTCCCCCCCCAGGTGATAGCTAAGCGTGGCCGTGAGTACATCCTGCGCCACATCCCCAACATGCACAAGGACCAGTTTGCTCTCACGGCGTCGGAGGCGCACCTGAAGTTCATCAAGGAGTGCTCCCACCTGGACGACGTCCCCGTCCACTACTACCGGCTCTACAAGGTGAGCGGCGGCGCGCAGGTGTATCTGATGCATCGACTGTTTTATATCTCACGTTATTCTTGACGCGTTGGGTCTCGTCTCTCCCTGCAGGACAAGAAGGAGCTGGAGGCGTCTCTGACGTTGGGACTGACTTTACGCGGCATCCAAATATTTCAGGTAATCTTACGTAACAATGAAGGTCGTGTTGAATGTGACGAGACGTTAACCTGATTTATGTATTTTTAGAAGAAAGAGGACTGCTGTCTTTCTGTCAATCATTTTATTTGAAGTTTTTACAAGTCACACCAGACAACCGAAAACAACAAAGAATAAATAAAAAGGACCGTCGTCTTATCGTTGTTTCTAATAATAAAAGTCTTGAATCTGCCGTTTAATCAGATTATTATATGAAGTAAGTCTCTGTTTGCTAATGTAAACAAAGTATTGTCAGATGTCAACAACCGTAAAAAACGATTATGCGTATTTCAGCCAAAAAAAAAGGAACTAACGGGTAGAGGGCATACCTTCACATATCACAAGATTGTGCATTGAATTATGAACATTTTGGCATTAGTTGCATGCCAATTGGATAGAAATTGACCGCGCTAGGGTAAATAAAAACATGTTGACCTTTGCATGATCTTGACCTTTGACCCGATCGATCCCAAAATATAATCAAATGGTCCCCGGATAATAACCAATCGTCCCACCAAATTTCATGTGATTCGGTTTAATACCTTTTGAGTTATGCGAGTAACACGCATACAAATAAATAAATAAATACATTAATTAATAAATACACGGCGATCAAAACATTACCTTCCGCATTTTCAATGCGAAGTTAATCAACAGTATAAATAGTAAAATAGAGAATAAACCATATTGCTGCACTCTTGGGAGAATTACTGAAAGTTGGGAGTGTAAACAACAACAACAACAAGACTTTCAGGGCTGAGCGTTGTTTGTGTTGTTCCTCATCAGCTGTTGACTCCCTGTGTCTCTGCTCTGTTTGCAGAACGTGGGCTCTGTGAGGCAGCTCCTGTACGACTTTCCCTGGACCAACGTGGGGAAACTGGTATTCGTGGTGAGTCCCAAGCACGGCGTCTTCTTTTCAACTCATCTCTGCTTCACGAGAGCCCCGTCTTCTATTTCTTCTTTTCAACACATCTCTCCGGCTTACGGCGGCGTTTTTGAAAAGCTCTCGCTCGGGGTCGTGGAAATCTTTACGCAAGGCTTCCTTTCTCCACACTGATGTTTTATCTTGGCCCCGGCAAGTCCTCTGGAACTAATCAGGGATTTGGGAAGACTTTCCTTACACACACACACACACACACACACACACACACACAGGGACAGACGCTGTATGCTGATCTATATTTCCATGGACTGTGTTTTCTCTCACACGATACCCGTCCCTCAAATAGATCCGCGCACCTCCTCGAATTAATTATCTTGATCAATATCGGCGCCGTTCAATCTCCTCTCGCTGCGCTCCGATTGGCCGGCGTTAAGCTGAGCTCAGCAGTGGGTTAATGTGACTCCTGTTTAATGGCAGGAGGGCAGAGGAGCTGACTGCACATCCGTTTCCCTCCGACGACTTCACGCTCGCCGCCGCTCGGCGATTAATCACGACCCGGAGAGGTCGTTAGTGCACAGAACAAAGCGCTTGCAACTCCGGCTGCTTCTTTATTTGCATACAATTGAAGGGGACTTTAAACGCCCCGGAGGATCTCGCTTCGTCGGTTTTCGCGGAGGCGGAGTATTTTCATTTCGGCTCGAACAACCAAAGAAGTCCACGTCAAACACTTTCTTGTTTTTCATTCTTCGTTTTTTTTTCTTTGTTTATTTTTTTCTCGCGTCCGCTGTCTGCAGCGTCGTGCGTTTTTCCCCCCTCTGCGGACGTGAAGACCCCCCCCTCGCCCTCCCCCCCGCCCTTCTCCTGAATAACAGGCCCCTCCGCTCCGCCCCACCGGTCACGTCACCCAACACCGCGGCTGCAGCCACCGCGAGCGAGCCGGAGCGCGGGGCGGAGGAGGGACGCCGCGCGGGTCAATAAACACCAGATGTTGCAACAACGTGGGTTTCAGGGGGATTTTTATTATACTCGGAGGAGGGGGGAGGAGGAGGGGGGAGGAGGGGATCGGCCCGGGGACGACTTTCAGCTTTAGTCCGAGGTTTGAGGGAAGGACGGGGAACATTTAGGGTCAGAGTTTTCTTGATCCTGAGAGGGGAAAACCAAGTTGCGCGTACGCCTCCTGGAGGGAGGGGTTGGTGTTCCTCCTCGTGACGGAGGCCCTGAGCCTTTTTCTTTTGATGGATCGTTGGATTAAAGAAACAGCCCCGTGGGCGATGCGGGGATTTTCTTTTCCGATGTGTGTGTTCTTTTCGGGACGTGTCGTCCTAAAGCAGAGGACAGAGATGGAGCGACCGCGGGAACACAGAACTTTTCACACCCTTTAATCCCCGGTGGATTTGGCTCATCACTACCACTCGACTGTGTTTGTTTGGTCGTCAGGCAGCACCGTATTGTTTGATTTATGACGTGGATGTTTAGAAACTCATCATCACTGTCACGGTGCAATCACATGAATGTGGCAGGAGGATGAAGTACTGCCAACAATATTTATTTAAATAATAACCAAAATCCATTATAAATAATGGCTTTTTTTATATTTTGCGCCATCAATAAATCATTTTCTGATGGCACTAATCATCTATTTTCTTTGGAACATGAAACTTTCTCCTCTATCCTTTATATTTACAACTTCATCTTTTTCTAAATAATTAAAAAGAATGCATAAAAACTACAGAGAAATACCATTCACAACCAATAACAGCCTCATGTGCATGCGTATGAATATATAAACACGCAGTAGATGAAAGGAGTGTAAGCCGATGAAAACCAGCCATGGGGGGGGGGGGTCACCGGGCACGCCGTGGTTTCCCTGCAGCAGGAACCGGCGTCGCCTCATTCCCACTGTGATCCCAGTAGGATCTTTACTGGTGGCCAGTAGAAGCTGCATAGAGTCCCTTTGAGGATGAACACCAACACTGAGGTTTATTTTCCCACCCACAGTTTTCCTGCCAGTCCAGAGATTTGAACAGGAAGTCCTTCCGCCTCAAGGAAGCGCCACCAAAATGATATTTTATAGGAAAGCCAAAGTCCAAAAGAGCAAATGACAGTTTATTTTTTACTCTGATTTGTTACTCGACCTACATCCAGACTATAAACACTCGGATTAGGCTTCTTCTTCTTCTCTGGTTAAATTAAACCAAGGCTCAGTCTTGCGGTGAGAAACTTGCAGGTCTTTGCATTTTCCACGTCTTTAAACGCACCATGTTGCCTTTGAAAGTCCAAACCTTCCCCCGAGATGTTTATAGGTCTGTAACGAGAACACCCCCCCGCTGCGCTAAAGACAGCTGTTATTGGCTTCCAGCGTTGGTCGTAAAAGCGCGGGAGAAAGCACAAAAAAACACCATTTTAGTTTTTCCAGTGCGTTCAGCCAAAATCCTCAAAAAAATGCTCTGATCTCCGTCGGAAGAAACGAGGAACAGATCCGTGGACTCTGATTGGTCCATTGTGTTTGAGGAGTTTTAGAGGATAGACTTATCCTCCTCTGTTGGAACTCGATCCCCATTTGAAGTCCTATTTCATAACCCCCCCCCCCCTCCAGAGTCCTGTACTCACCTGCTTCTCCTCTTAACTTCCGCAGGGGAAGAAGTTTGAGATCCTCCCCGACGGCCTGCCCTCGGCCCGCAAGCTCATCTACTACACCGGCTGCCCGCTGCGCTCCCGCCACCTCCTGCAGCTGCTGAGCAACAGCCACCGGCTCTACATGAACCTGCAGCCCGTCCTCAAGCAGGTCCGCCGCCTGGAGGAGAACGAAGGTATTACAAGCTGTTTGAGATGGTTTGAGACGGTTTGGCGTTTCTTATCGTTGTGTCGAAAACATGAAAGCATACAAGATTTGGGTTGAATACTTCGGCAAAAAGTCCTTGAGCTGGTCGCTCAGTCTGACATAACTCTCTGCAAAATGTCAAATTCAGGGGGGCGACTCCTCTGGTTGTATAGAAGTCTATGCTTCATTTGTTACAGCTGCATTCTCCCTACTGACCACCAGGGGGCGACACCTCTGGTTTTATAGAAATATATGCTTTGTGTTTTAACGCTGCATTCTCCCTACTGACCACCAGGGGGCGACTCCTCTGGTTTTATAGAAATATATGCTTTGTGTTTTAACGCTGCATTCTCCCTACTGACCACCAGGGGGCGACTCCTCTGGTTTTATAGAAATATATGCTTTGTGTTTTAACGCTGCATTCTCCCTACTGACCACCAGGGGGCGACGCCTCTGGTTATGTATAATTTGTACAAAACATACATAATGTGTTACTTATTGAGCTTTAAAGAAACATTTCGATCCTCTCATCTCATCCCATCCAGAACACTTTCAGGGTTATACTCTAAAATAAAATAAAAAATGTAAATGTCGCACTTGGCCTGACTGTATCGTGATTCCGTTTCTGTGTGATCCGGTTCCAGACAAGAAGCAGTACCGGGAGTCGTACATCAGCGACGCTCTGGAGCTGGACATGGACCAGCTGGACAAGCGCTCCCGAGCCAGCGGCAGCAGCGCGGGGAGCGTGTCCCACCGCAAGCGGCTGTCCCGCCACTCCACCACCAGCCACGGCAGCTCGCACACCTCGGGCATCGAGACGGACAGCTTCAGGGCCTCGGGCCAGGCGCCGCACCGGCCCCTGAGGACCTGCAGCTCGTCCACCACCAGCCACGGCAGCTCGCACACCTCCGGCATCGAGAGCAGCGGCAAAGAGCGCATCCTGGACGACGACGGTAACTTGCCTTTCGCCTCGATTTTAAATATTTCGAACAGCCAATCGGTGAATCTAAACTGCTGCTGCTCTAATAGCGCTGGAAGCGGTAGTCACTCAGACGTAGTCGGGGAAAATCACCGAGCTGTGTGAGCCTACGGGTGATTTCATGTATAACAAGAGCGGGCACTCACTAGAGCACATACCTTCGCATATCACAAGATTGGGCATTGAGTTATGAAAATTATGGCATTCGTTGTATAACAATTGGATAAAAATTGACCGCGCTATGGTAAAAAGGAGATTTTGACCTTTTCATGACCTTGACCTTTGACCCGATCGATCCCAAAATTTTATCAAATGGTCCCCGGATAATAACCAATCATCCCACCAAATTTCATGCGATTCGGTTTAATACTTTTAGAGTTATGCGAATAACACACACACAAATAAATAAAAAAATACCCGGCGATCAAAACATAACCTAGGTAAATATATATAGATATATATGATATTAATGTTATGAACCCGACCACGAGGGCGTTAAATGTTCTGACGTTTGTGGGACGTCCTCAACAAGTATAAAGCAAAACAAGTTAGGTCTTCCACGGTGGAAAGGATAACCGTTTCCACGGAGATAAGCCCCGCCCCTCGCGCGAAAAGCCACAACTGTTGAAGCGAGTAAACTGTGAACGCGGCTCGAGTCGATTCTTGACGTGTTTGAAATCCCTCCTCCAGAGATCGAGATGCTGGTGGACGACCCCAAAGACTACGAGGAGCTCCACGAGATGGTCCTGGACCAGGAGCTGTGCATCCACATCACCGAGGACATGCTGACCATGTCGCCCGACCCCACCAACGGGTTCTCAGGTAACCGTGGCAGTGAAACACAATCGTGTGCAGACAGAAGGGGGGGGGGGGGGGGGTAATAAATCACGTCTTCATCTGTGGAACTACTCTTTACAGGGTTCGTACGGTCATGGAAAACCTGGAGAAGTCATGGAATTTTAAAATGGTCATTTCAAGGCCTGGAAAAGTCATGGAAAAAACTGAAATAAAAGTTTGGGAAAAGTCATGGAAGTGTGTTATAATCACTTGTTCATTTACATTGAGTTTAAAATAATTCATGTATTTTTGAAAGGAAGACTCAAATTATAAGCTGGCATAGGCCAAGTCCAAACTTTTGCACATAAAGTATAATAGTTTGATTAAAAGAATAAACATTTATATAAGTGTTTCTAAGAATAAAATGGATAATAATGTTTATTCTTTTAATCAAACTATTGTCTCTCATCTATTTGTTTCATTTAAGGTATATTGTATTCTTTGTAATTCTCATTGTTTCAATACTACATTTTCAAAAGGTTTTCATGTACACACCGAGATTTCAGTTTGGTCATGGAAATTTGGTTTAAAGTCCTGGAAAAGTCCTGGAAAGGTCCTGGAAAAGTCCTGGAATCCCGTTGGTCAACATGTGTAAGAACCCTGTCTTTAATGGCGATGGAGAATCCTTTCATTCTCGATTATCTCGCTCCGCAGGCCTGATCGTGAAAGACGTCAGCTCCTCCACCTCCAGCTCCTCGGAGACGGTCGTCAAGATGAGAGGACAGAGCATCGAGTCGCTGCCGCAGGTAACTCGGATTCTCACACCTGTGCAGCGCGTAAATCAAGCGCACCGCTACGACGGAGCGAGCGCTAATGTTTCCTTTTTCTTCCTCTTCCGTAACATCCGATGTCGCCGCTCTCCAGCTGCAGGCGTCCGTGTGCAAGAAGCCTCCGTCCTCGACGGACCGCCACAGCCAGTCGCTGGACGACGTCCGGCTATACCAGAAGGACTGCCTGCAGTGGGCGGAGCTCTGCCAGGACACCGCCCACAGCTACACCTTCGGCTGCGCCCAGGAGCAGAGCGACGGCGGCGACGTAGGCGGCGTAGGCGGCGGCTACCAGGGCCTCGCCGACCAGCGCGCCGGCATGCTCGCCGAGCAGCAGCCGTTTCCCATCAAGAGGACCAACAAGTACTTCTCCCTGGACCTCACCAGCGAGGAGGTGCCGGAGTTTGTGGTGTGAAGGCGAAGAAGAAGAAGAAGAAGAAGAAGAAGAAGAAGAAGAAGAAGAAGAAGAAGAAGAAGAAGAAGAAGAAGAAGAGAGGAAAAAAACAGACGCGGTGACCCTTTTTTTTTTTCTCGCTCCGACGTCGAGAAGCGTTCAACGAGCCGGGAGACGAGCGCCGGGAGAGAGAGGGGCGGGTTTACGGGACGCCGGCGAAGAGTCGGCTTTGAAACCGCCTTCGGACGATTAACGAGGTGCGGAGACATCTGCGTCTTTCCACCGTGCCAAAAAGGGATCAAAAAGGGATCGGGTCATCTTTTTAAAAACTTCTTTTTTTTTTTACTCAAACCTGCCTCTGGAACTCCAGAGCGGTTCCTGGGACCCACGCCACGCGGTTCCCCGCGTCGTAAAGCCGTGTGCGTGTGCACGTGTGCGTGTGCACGTGTGCGTGTGCACGTGTGAGTGTGCACGTGGGCTCACGGCGGACCGGAGGCCCTCGAGCAGCGCATCAAAGATCTTCTCCGGAGGACGGAAAACCCACTCTGAGCTACGAACCAAAGACAAGATAAAACGTCGTTACGACTTTTCCTCGGCGTGCTGCCGTGACGACGAACAGTTCACAGCCTCGCCGGGGAGGAAGGGAAGGACCCACAATCCTTAGGGAGGGAAGCAGCCTCGGTTTACTTCTTTCACTTAATTTGACCTCAGCAGGAAGTGCAGTGCAACCCCCCACCGCTCTTTTCGGTCTTGACTCTTAATCCCGGGAACTCCCCCCCCACCCCCCCCCCTCCCCCCAACAATGTGCCTTCATCACTCTATGCAGGTGTCAAACCGTCGCCATGACAATCACGCCTTTTTCGTCATTATTAAAGATTACAAACATTGTCGCGAGAACAAAAACCTCAGAGGTTGTTTTTTTTTCTCCGCCGTCTAAAAAACTTCAAAGCCGTTTTGCCGTCTCGTCAACTCCCGCCCGGTTTCCCGGGAGGAATGAGGTCGAGTCGGTTCCTACGTGTCCCGACTCGCGGCCACGAGAGCTTCCCTGTAATCTAAACTCAAAATGGAACCCGCTCGGCTCGCCGGGGCCAAAAAAACAAAACGTACATTTTGATGATGTACATGTGCGTCTTCCTTTCGGCTCCACTTCCACTCTATTTGTCGTCCGTTGTTTTTGTTTCATGCATCGTTTAAAACAAAATGTTATACTGGAATTTGTGTCGTTTTTAACTCTTCATCCTCTGGTTTTGACCTGAAATCTCTTTTCGTGTTGTATTTTTTGTACGAACTGTTCTGACTCTGCACGTCCAACAGTTAATCTGCGTGCGGATGATGTCATTCAGTATTACAAGCGGAGTATATGCGACAGTATTAAGGACTGAACCAGAAATACTGGTTTTATCTTTTTTAATCTCAAGAGAACTGTTGTTGCTGAAAGCTCTTATTTCACAACAGGAGGCAGTGCGGGTTAAATCAACCAATAAAACAACACATCGTAGTCATAAATCATGCAGCTCAGACGCAAAGTGCCACAGTTACTGCTTTGTCTGATTTATAAATAAACAATATAGTGGTTAAAAAAAAAAGATACAACCATAACATTTGTAACTTAAAACGTATAAAATAGAAAACATTGCACCACAGAATTACAGCGTCATTTTATGGCCCCTGACGGCTTGAAAAACAAAACATTTCCCGTGCTTTTATTTTGAAGGTTTCAAATTAAATGGATTTATGTTGTAATATAAGAGACAGAGGTATGTACAATATTTCTACACTCAAATAAACAATAATCAAATGCAAAGAGAGTTATTTAACAATATGTCCGGGGAGTTTATAAAGTGTTTCCGGCCCTTTAAGAAGGCGGCCATGATGCTGATGTGAGTTTGACGCTCCTGCTCCAGATGATTCGGTTTGATTAACACCTTTTCAGTTAGAATGAACCTTTAAGTTATTGGGGGTTCTGCCGAATAGTGTGAACGTGAAGATGAATACTCCAGCCAGAAGAAGATTAGCTTAGCTTAGCATAAAGTACTCTTCCACCTCATTACTGATTAGCTGCGTTATTTCGGTCCAGATCAAACCAAACTAGATCCATAACGCGATAACTCGGGAGCTTAAGAAGTGACGATTGGTGGATTTGAACCCGGCTAACTGTTTCCCTTTGTTTACAGTCTTTATGCTAAGCTACGCTAACAGAAGGCTCATTTCAGATCACTGATGTTTTACCCGAGTGACACATGTCTATTCAAACCCGCAGCTGTCACCACCGATACATCGCAATAGCATCTGATCAAATAAATAAAAACACACACTAAATGTCACACATAACAAACACACAACGTTGATGCCGCAGTGTAATTAAAAACAACGTCTATATTTGTTACAGTTTTTTTCTTTCACTGATTTAAACTTGTAATTATTTCTACTCATTCATGTAAAATGTGTAAAGTAAAGTCATATTTTGATGGACAATGATGTTTTGTTATATTAAAAACCGGTATGTGTTAAGGTACATAGCCATACAGTCATACCCCGCGACCTTAACAGTCGTTTAAGTTGTTCTAACTTCCTTTTCTGACTTTGTTGTATGGTCTTACTTTCTGAAGTAAGAGTCTGTGTCCATGATCCCTTCTGTGAAAGGATCTCCTTTTTTAGGAAGGAAAAAAACTCTCACCCTGTCGTTAAAACATATGATTTGTTATGATGAAGTCTGGTCCGTGCCTTCTTGGTACTAATGCCCTCATTATCCAATAAAAAGGTACACTTATTTGCCAAAGTTCTGCTGTGCTGTGGTGTTTTCAAAATGAGTTTCATTCGCTTCTTTCTATAATAATAATATATATTTCCTTTTTTACCCTAAATTATTATAATAATTATAATTATTATTAATTATTTGTGGCGTTTTAAATATATATATATATATATATATTCCAATAAAAAACACAAAAGTCGTAATCTGTATGTTGCGCTCAAAAGATTGACCAAAACTACCATTAAAATATAATAAATGTTGTTATATATATATATATATATATATATATATATATATATATATATATATATATATATATATATATATATATATATATATGTTGGGTCATAGTGAAGCTGTGGTGTTTCCTTAGCGTGTGCTGCCCCCTGGTGGTCAGACTCATACATGTAGGTTTCCGCTCGGCCTGAAGGGGGCGCTGCTGTCCGACACACGAGCCAGCAGCGTTGTTCTCGTCCAGTTTCTTTTGATTATTTACCACCTGTCCTATGTTCTATCATTCCGCTCACATACACAAATAATTAATTAATATCCAAAATCAGGACACATGCCACTTAAATACACATTATAACTGAGATACTGTGTAAATGTTGTATTTTAAAATCCTACTTTTGGAGAATAAAGCACACATTTCAACCTTGTGAGCTTTAATTTATAATTTTTTGTTTCGTTTCTAACGATCATAACTGCATAACGCGGCAATCTTGATTCTCTTGAACAACATCTTATGGCCCATGAAGCTCATGTGATGTTTCCTCTGGTCCCAAAGGTGAAGTGAAGTTCATGCTCGTGAATCCAGAGGACACGTTTGACCTGCCGCTGACCCTTGAGCAGCACGTGGAGCGTGTGATTGATGCCCGTGAGGCGCGCTGTGTCTCTCAGGCCCAGAGAGATATTAGAGAGAGTGCTTTTATTCCACGCTGACTAACCTTTATTAACTTATAAAGGTTGTCCTTTATAGTTAGGAGTTCAGATCCTTTTAATAAGTAAAAATAGAAATGCTATTGTCTCAAAAGTCAAACAGTCGTACCGCAGTAACAACATTGCATCGTAAGATACTGTTTTGCATTTGAAGTTTTAATCAGGAAAGTAATTCAAGTTGTCGGATGGAGTAAAAGAACAGAATGTGTCTCTGAATTGTAGAAGAATAGAAGTAAAGCTGATGTAGTGGTGCAAGAACTAAGAACTCCTCGAGGTATCTACAAACAATACCAATGTCTCCTGTTCAAAGAAAATACAAAAACAAAGAGGCAGGAAACTCATTTAGAAAACATACAGGCGGAAAACAACAGGCAGAAAACATGCAGGCAGAAATATGAAGGTGGAAAACATACAGGCAGAAAACAACAGGCTGAAACCATACAGGCGGAAAACATGCAGGCAGAGAGACTGGTTATGAATTCAAGAGAAAACATGGCTGCCTTCCTCAGTAAGCTCCACCTCCATCCTCCGACACAGATAACGCACGTCTCCCTCTCTCTCTCTCTCTCTCTCTCTCTCTCTCTCTCTCTCTCTCTCTCTCTCTCTCTCTCTCTCTCTCTCTCTCTCTCTCTCTCTCTCTCTCTCTCTCTCTCTCTCTCTCTCTCTCTCTCTCTCTCTCTCTCTCTCTCTCTCTCTCTCTCTCTCTCTCTCTCTCTCTCCCCCTCCGAGCTCAACAGCTGTACGGGAAATCAGTCATCCACCATCCACTGCCGTCGCCATGGCAACACAGAGGGGGGAAATCCATTCTCTTGCTCCGTCACCGCTCCCTTTCTTCCACGCTCTTCTACTTTCTTTTGTCTCGTCGCATCAGGTGTTCACACAACGTCAATGTGTCGTTTTTTATTTATTTTTTTACATTTAAAAGATGATAATGTGTTCCGTGAGGAGCTTTTTATTATGATGTGTAATTGTTACACCTCCAGTGTTCTTTCTACAAGTTTCCTTCCTCACACCTCCATGTATTTGATCTCCTTATCTATGAGCATGTGTGGGTGTGTGTGTGTGTGTGTGTGTCTGTGCGTGTGTGTGTGATCATTTGAGCTGATTGTCTGAGAGTATTAGGTGGCCGTGTGACTCCAGCAGCGGCGGTGACCTCTCCATAAATCCCATGAGGCATTGGGGCGGCTCTGCCCGGCAGCTGCCTGGACGAGCCAGATGGTCTCAAATCAGAAATGAAATCTCCCCCCCTCCCCCCCCCACCCCAATCTAAATGCACGTCAACACACACACACTCACACTCACACACTTAATTGAACGCTGATCTCACTGGATCATTTGAACATCCTTCATGCTCCTCTGCCTCGCCCTAACCCCCCCCACTGGGTTGAAAACCGTGTTCAACATGTTCTTGTTTTTCCTCCTTCAGATGACGGACTCGCTCGCTCTGGTCGGTTATGAAAAAGCACATTGACGGTTCTCCTGGTTCCTGTACAGCGGACATGGGATTTCATCACACTAGGAAAGTCCACTTCGTCGTCCCAGGTGTGCGAGTCGCCTCGTCGGCCCCTTGGCAGGTGGATTATCAGCGGGTTAATAAACCGGCCTATTAACCAAAAACAGCTGCGCAGACACCACGAGCTCCAGAGATGATCCCCAGAGCCGATAATAAAGCCGAGTAATCAGGATACACATCTCTGGATGTATCTCCTCTCCAGTGATGGAGGTAGGGAGGGAGGGAGGAGGGAGGGATGAGGGAGGAGCCTCACCGCTGGGGCCTCCGCTGAAGCTCAACGAGGCCATAACTCACACTGTAGCTCCCCAGGAGGTGGGGGGGGAAGGGGGGGAAAGAGGATTTCTGCATCATCTGGTCAGCCAATGAGCAGAGGAGTAAAGATAATGTACAAAAAGTTTAAATATGTATCTAGCAGTAGAAATAAACGGTTGATGGATGAAGGGTTGAAAGGTAGCATGAATGGAAATGTGAAGCAAACTGAGCTAAACATTCAGGATTTCAATGTATTAAAAAAATATACATATTTGCAACTATTAGTGTAAAATAGTGCATTCATAAGAACATATGTGGAAGATGACGGATGATGGTCGTTCACCGTGCTTCCATGGATCACCGTGGCATCCTGTGTTCTCCTCCACAGGAACCATGACTCACTTATTTTCCATCTTCCTCCTCCTCCTCCTCCTCCTCCTCCTCCTCCTCCTCCGTCTTTCCTTGGATGCCGTACTGTTACTGTAAAAAAAATAAAAAAAATCCAGCCGAGAATAACACCGGCTTCTGAATGAAGTCGAGGAAAATGTGATTCACAGAGAAAACGTGACGCGGAGCTCAGACAGCGAGGCCGAGAGGACGAGCGGCGGCGGGAGTTCACCCTGGAGGCGAAGCACGCACGTGCGGGAAAGCAGATGTACAGGACGCGCTCCCAGGAACACCGATGTGTGAACGCCTACGAGACGGAGGACGGGCCTCACCGTTTATACACGATGGGAACGTCTGGTGCTCGTGGTCTCGGTGTTTATCACGTCCATCCTTTAAGTGTGTTGCTAATTACAAGATAACAAACTACAGCTGAGGATGATGGGAGTGTCTGTAGTTTTTTCATATCTTGTGGCAAACTTAAATTGTGATATGGCGCGAAATAAAAAAATTCAGAGCATCAAAATCCATCTCGAGGGAACGTGGATGTCAGGAGAATCCATCCAGACTCTCCCAGTCTGGGAGATGTTTTCCGTGAAGACGCGTAAACACACAAACGCCTTGAGCCACGGCGACGACGCTCCTCCTCAAACACACGGCGCCTTTATTTACCCAGAGGATCCTAAACGGAGAGATCCCGTCAGTAAACGCTCAGCCCGCCGAATCTGTGATGGTTTCCCTGTAACAGAGAATATGAGCGTGGCTCAAAGATCAAGAGCCTCAACTCTGGCTGGGCAGCTTGTTGTTGTTGTTGTTGTTGTTGTTGTTGTTGTATTCAGGGTCCAGTGTGCAGGGAACAGAATGCATAGACCAGTATATGGAGACCAGTATGCAGGGATCAACATGCAAGGACCAGTGTGCAGGGACCAGTATGCAGGGACCAGTATGCAGGAACCAGTGTGCAGAGAACAGTATGCTGAGACCAGTATGCAGAGACCAGTATACAGAAACCAGTATACAGGGACCAGTATGCAGAGACCAGTATGCAGAGACCAGTATGCAGGGACCAGTATACAGGGACCAGTATACAGAGACCAGTATGCAGGGACCAGTGTGCAGAAACCAGTATACAGGGACCAATATGCAGGGACCAGTGTGCAGAGACCAGTATACAGGGTCCAGTATGTAGAGACCAGTATACAGCGTCCAGTATGTAGAGACCAGTATACAGGGACCAGTATGCAGAGACCAGTATGCAGGGACCAGTATGGATACATATCAGGATGCAGATCCAGCTCTTCCAGACTATCTGCTGTCCTGGTATGCATTTGTTTACTGAAGGTGTTTAGAGAGACAGTCAAGGCTTTTCCTGTGGACCTCTGGGAGACGGAGGGAGTGTGTCCTGATAGCAGAAAAGAGGTGGAGGGAGGAGGAGGAGGAGGAGGAGGAGGAAAAGGAGGAAAAGGAGGAAAAAGAGGAAAAAGAGGAGGGTTGTGTCTTGCAGCCTGAGCATTTGGCTGAAGGGTGGAGACTCAGAGCAGCAGAGAGGAGGGAGGCAGGGAGTATCTCAGCTGGAGCAGAGAGAGAGAGAGAGAGAGAGAGAGAGAGAGAGAGAGAGGGGCGTACAGAGAGGAGTGTGTGTGGATGTACTCCTGCCTCGCTGACTGACTGACTGTGTGTGTGTGTGTGTGTGTGTGTGTGTGACAGAACGAGGGGAGGACGCGTGGATTCTAGCCCAGAGGACTCTCCGTGTCCGGCGTCACAGAAACACGACGACAAGGTAGGACCGGCAGTCTGTGGGGGTGCAGATTATTATTATTATTATCATCATCATTATTATCATCATTATCAATTATTTGTTGTTCCTGTTGCCATCTGGGTTAATCACATCCCAAACAGGGTGTGTTCCAGATGAGAGGGGAGGTGTGTGTGTGTGTGTGTGTGTGTGTGTGTGTGTGTGTGTGTGTGTGTGTGTGTGTGTGTGTGTGTGTGTGTGTGTGTGTGTGTGTGTGTGTGTGTGTGTGTGGGGGGGTTACATCCACGTTGTTGTTTTGCCCTCGAGAGGCGACATCGCCGCCGCCGGCTGCTTCACATCATGGAATCCCCTCCCTCTAAAACCTCTCAAAGCCTCCGTGCTGTCAGGTGAGCTGCTGCTTAAAGAAAAACAAAAAAAAACATCTTGCACCTCATTCCATGTGAGGGGGAGGGGGGGGGATGGACTCCCTTCCTCCTCCTCCTCCTCTTCTTCCTCTTCCTTAAGGATCGGGCTGATCTTGCAATTTTGAGCCAACAGACTTAAGGGATATCTGTTTTGGGGAAGGGTGGTGGGGGTGGGGGTGAGGGGTGATGAGGGGGGTGGTGTTTCACAATGAAGAAGAGACAGAGAGGGAGGGATGAAGAAAAGAGGGGGATGTGGAAAAAGGGGGACGCAGAAAGACGAGCGTGCAGAGAACCGGGGAGGAATCCCTCCATTCTCCCTCCGTACCATCGACCACACACACGATCCGTGTAGTGGTTGTATCAGGCAGATGGTCGGGAGGAGGAGGAGGAGGAGGAGGAGGAGGAAGGGAGGGAGGTTTGGTGTTTTTTATGTTGTTCGTAGAGAGAATCAGTCGCCAAGAACCCAGAGGAAACCAAGACCGGCGTGCTGCCCCCCCACTCTGAGCTCGTCACACGGAGACGTTCGTCACGGACACGCTCGCATGAAACCGTCCAATCACGCGTTGCCGTCACATCCGGGCCCGTTACACACGCACAAACGCACAAACGCACACACGGCGAGTCAGAGAGTTACGCAAGAGCTCAGCACACACACCCCCGTTAAACAGAACATAGAGAGGAAGGGAGGAAGGATGGAGCAGCCATGGACCACTCTGACCTCCTCCCTAAAACCTCCGTCCAGCCGAGCTTCCTTAGCCGAGCTTCCTTAGCCGAGCTTCCTTAGCCGAGCTTCCTTAGCCGAGCTTCCTTAAACCACGATAGAGGTAACAGGACTTGGGAAGGATGTTGTGTCGCTCGATTCCTCGACCTTTGTACTCGCCGCACTTGTTTGCTCACAGTGTTGGTTTTGGGTTTTGGGTTTATCCAACGAGCTGTGTGATCTGGAGCATCCACACCGGGGTTTCCTGTTTTCAAATATCTTTTTGGAGTGAAGCCAAAGTTAAGGCAAATCTTGTCAAACCACGTCTCAGGTGAGAGAAAGTCTTCGGACCACATGTGCGTCACACAGGTCGGACGTAGTGGCTTTCAAGTCCTTCGAGTCAACCCTGAAGGCCTCATCCAACCGGGTCTTAAATCTCCCGCTCTTGAAGTCAAGACTGGAGGAAGGTCTTGTTTGAGTCAGGCTTCAAGTCCCCAAGTGTCTCCAGGGAATCGAGTTAAATCGAACAGCATTCAAGTTCAAGTTGTGTCTTTGCTTGGATTTGAGTCTCTAGTTGGGTTTACCTCATTTAGGACAAGTAATTAAAGTCTCTATCAATTAAAGTCTTGAGTCCTTGGAGAAATGAGATATTTCTAATTTAAGTCTGAGCTGTTGTGCCTAAGTCAACCTCCCAAGTCCTTTTTTTTGGTTTGACTAAAGTCTGACTCAAGCCTGAGTCCCCACAGCTGTTTTTAAATATCTGAATATGTTAAGTTAAGTCTCAAGCCGCTTAGCTTACTCTCAAGTCAGTAGTTTAAAGCCCTCAATGGCACAAAATAGATTTGAATGTTGTTGCTTTCGCATCAAGTAAAGTGAATTGGATATCACCAAAAATCCAAGTTCTCATCTTTTGGACTTAAGTCTGACTTGAATCAGTATCTCTTATTTTAAGACTTGGATCTTGGTTGTTGTGTTTGAGGCTTAAGTCAACGTAGGAAGCCTTTTGGGAGTCTCGAGTATGATACGTTTCACACAAGTCTGACTTGATTTCAGTCAAGTCTGACTTGATTTCAGTCAAGTCTGACTTGATTTTAGTCAAGTCCTTAAGTTATTAGACAACATGCACGTCCCGGACGTCAAAACATGAGATTTTAAATATGTTCGGTTCCAAGCATGGATTCTAAGTCACTCTAAATACTTGAGTCTAACTCAAGTCTAACTTGATGGTAACACATATAACTTCTGCTCTAACGTCTGTAGTCCTCACAGCACAGGGGGACAGTTTTAACTCCCTTTTTAATCTCCTCAATGACTCCTAAATCTCAAGCCAAGTCTACCAGGAGTCAAGTCGGCATTTCTGTGACTCACGTCCGACTCAAGTCCGACTTGAGTCCGACTTGAGTCCGACTTGTCCAAAGCTTCACGGCTGGAAGCCTCAGCGACAGATGAACGTTTCTGCTCTCGAGTCTTTCGGACAAACTCGAACTCTGCAAACGGATGTTTGTAATATAGTTAACGGTCCGGGAGCCTGGCCGTGTTCTTCTTCTTCTTCTTGGCACGCTGATTGATTCCAGAGGAGAAGTATGTTCATGCCTCCTCTCGCAAATTACTCACGAGAGCTTTTATGAACTTTAACGCTCGGGGAAATGACGAGGCACGGGGAAAAAAGAGAATCTTTCAAATCTGGCGTCCACCTTCAAACAGGATTTGAGCCAGAATTCACCAGCGCCACACGCCAGGGGACACAAAAAGACGAGCTCCTAAAGGAGTCTCTGTTCCCGTGACCGCCTCATTTTCGACCCCGCTAACCACGCCGCTGTTGCGTAACGCGCCTTTCAAAAGGTTTTAAAAGCAGGTCTTTAAACGTTTGGGGAAAAGGAAAAGACGCTCGCCCGCTGCCGTAATGTATCAAAGGAGAAACACGCCGGGGCCTCTATCGTTTGATTTAATAAACATAATAGAGCACATTGCTGCTCCCTGGAGCAATAAGCCTCTTCCCTGCTGCCTCCTCCACTCCCAGAGGATGCATCATTTCCTGGGCCACTGCCTTCACCCCTCCCCCCTTCTGGGACCTAGATTCACCCCCCAACACACACACACACACACACACACACACACACACACACACACACACAGAATCACACACACACACCTACACACACACGTCACACCACAATCTCTAAGATGGCAGGATGGGTAGGGCATGCCGGGGGTGGCACAGATGTCCGGGCTAATCGAATATTCACGGGTGGCGGTGGTCTCACCGAGGAAGGAGAGAGGAGGAGAGCGAGGGAACTAATAGAGGAGCATACGTCGAGAATTAAACGTTTCATGTCAAATGTAACCTTATTTTTTGTCGTAGATGTTCTTTTGCTACTACTTATGCAGGAAGATCATTATTTAACAGCAGATTATTTATTAGAACGATGCAACTGATGGTTATTTTCCAATAATCAGAATCTGATAGAGAAATATATTTTTTTTGTTTTGTTTTTTGGGGGCTAATTTAAAGTTGAATTGTTGCATATTTAGTAAAATTAAAAAATGCAATATTACAGAGAAATACTTTCAGAATTTAAATAACAGTTGTATCCAAGCCATTGAGGTCCTACTAAATACAAAATATTAAATAAAAAACATACGACTCCCAAAGTAGTCGACGCATCAGAATTATATCAACATGATGTGAATACTAAATGTACGACACCTATGATAAGATACATGTACACACAGTCAATACACGTTGATATACTCAGTGCAAAATTATGAATCTCACAAAGAGACCAGAACTAAAGTTATTTAGGTAGTTTCAGCACAAAGTAAACATTTAAATAAAAACATAAGTATGAAGATGAAGAAACATCCTCTACCATTTCTGTTAATAGCTAATTATTAATAATAAACATAATTTGTCTCTTTCCTCCATAACAAAGTCAGTTTTACACAGATATCAGCTTATACGTAGCAATATTGTATCATTAAAAAGGGCAAATATGCACATTTATTCTGATGTTTTAATTCTAACATCTTCTCATACGTTTCCTGCGTTACATATTCAGGGTCACAGTTAACATCTTGAACACACTGAACTGTTATCACATGATATTCCTGTCGGGTCAGCGTTGGAGGCTGTGTGGGGCCGGGAGGTCGGCTCCGGGTCGCTCACAGAAATAGAGACGAAGGACGCTCAGCTGTCGCGCCGGCCTCGTCTCCCGACCGCTCCGCTCTCCATCGCCGCGTGCAGAGCGAGCGCCGTCCTCTCTCCTATTCAAGGGCAGCCATCCGTGCCGTATTACAGTCAATTGTCAATATCCGTGTTGACCGTGTTCATTAATAACTTCGGCGGCCAGTTTTATATTACTCCTCCTTTCCTCCCGTTTGAAGGCTCCTCTGTAAGAAGATATAACCCTCACATCCTCGCCTCTTTAAAACTTTAGTCCTATTTATTTATACTCCTACTGTGCAACCTCTCCAATCAATGCATGCCTCTGTTGTGCGTTTGGCTGAATGCGCCCTTCACCGAGTCCTGACACCTCATTGTCCGGTGGAGGACGGTTCACAGTCACACTGCGGTGACCTTTTACACGCACGTGCACCCACCGCTGTTTTTGTCTTTTAAGAAACTGTGGCAACACCGGGGGACTCGGAGGCAAGATTCAGAATAAAAACAGGAGATTCAGAGTTAAAAGTAGCATAAAGGAGACATTAATAAAACAGATAGGGTAAAGGGGGGATGGGCGTAAAGTCAACAAATGATTCCTCCCGGCCGGGGTCTTTGGCCTTTGGTCTCACGCCTGGTTCCTTTCTCCTGTGAGGGCTGAGGGCTGAGGGGAGAGGAGAGAGGAAAGAGGAGAGTGTGCTCGGTCACCTCCTGTTCCTCGGTTCCCCCGGTCCCCTCGGTTCCACCGGTCTTCTCCTGTTCCGTCTGCTCCTCCTGCTGCTCTCCAGTGCAGAGATATGCTGCCTAATTACCTGATGGGCTACAGGTGTGACCACTCCCCTGTGCCTATTGGCTGCAGCACCTGCACAGGGAAGTGCACCTACCCTAACCTGAGTTTAGGGATCCACCCCCTGAGTTTCGGGATCCGCCCCCTATGCTGTCACAAAACGCTTTTGAAAATAAAGGCTTTTGATTGGGGTTTCGGAGGAAGAAAAACACACACGGAACGACACGGTCGGCACAGAAATGCGCCGTGTCAGCGTTTACAGAAACTACAATTGGAGTCGGGAGTTTGCGCGATAAACGAAATCGCATCGGCTTTATTCAAAGTTCAAGAAAACGTCTTGTTCTCGAGTTCAGCTGGTGGCGTTTAGTCATGGCCGATGATATTTAGCTGGTATATGTGCCACTGATTGATGCCTAGCAACAGTATCTAAGGGAGGGTGGCGGGGATTATTGGCCTCCGATATTTTAGCCTGGGTTATCTCCGAGCAGGGGTCCCATCCTGTCTCCTGGCCTCCCTGCAGACCCTCGTAAGCCCATCACTGGCTCTTCAGACCCCAGATGACGGAGCGAGGTAACAGACTTTGAATTACCACGCTCTGATTTCACAGAGGACGGAACGCTTCCTGCCCGGCAACCGTACCTTATCTCTATGGAGGGTGTGGAAAAAAAACGAAGGAAGGAAAAAAAGATGATTACGATGCTGCAGGAAGAGAATGGGGAACCAAAGGGGAAGAGAGAACCGGGATGGGAAGTCAGCGTACGTGAGAGTGCACCGAGATCATCGCTCTCGACGGGCCAGGAACGATACTTTCTTCCCCCAGGAAGTTTCCTGTGGCGCCTAATCCCCCTTTTGAGTCAGCGAGTTAGCTTCAGTTATAATCACATCTATGGAGAGGCCTCGTCACGAACACAGACCCCCCCCCCCCCGAAAAGCTGGAGGAAGGGGGTTCAAAACAGCTCCAAATGGCAAGGGGAGGATGGCGGAGGGGCTCAGATTGATTCTCTGGCGTCAGCGGCAGGGCGGCGCGTGCTGGGGGTGATTCAGTGTCATCACCGAACACCTGTCGCCCACAGAGGGAGGGACGGGCGGCAGAAGGATGGAACACAGGGGAGGAACGGATCATCAGTTACGGCCCAGAATGCACCAGTCCCCCCCCCCCCCCCCCCCCCCCGTGCAGTTAGATTAAGATGCCGTACTTGCACAATTTATAAAATATCACAGATCTACTTTTTAAAGCTTCATCTAATTGGATGAACTGTATGAATAAAAATAAATATGAATTAAATACAAGCTATTATTATAGTTTCTGCTCCCTCGATCAACACGATGCATATTGTTGGCCACAAGCTGTGAACAAAACACTGACATATCTTTTAAGTTGAACTTGGAGCAACATGAGGGTTAATCTGAAGTGTTTCTGGCCACCGGGTGAATATAAAGGTCAATATTCACTCAGTTGTTTGGCGCTCAGCAGGTAGAACCAGTCGGTTTTTAGAGTTTTTATGAACCTAACCGGTAAAGTTTGGGGCTGTAAAACCAAAACATTGAGATGAAAGACGCTAAAGCCCAGAGAGCTTATATGAAGTCATTAGATGCATTTTTAAGGTCAAAACATTGATAAGTGTTTTTAAAATGATCTACACCATCATATTTCTACCCGTTTATAGTTTTTATAGCCATTTTTTTTTTTTTTTACTTTTTCACAGCATGAAAATCAATTAGCACAATCAGAAAAGTTACGTAAACTTGTAACAGTGTATTAATATAGATTTAATATTTTGTACGTAGCTGATCAGAAACCAGTGACAGTAACAACCATCCGTGTTTATTTAAGACGCAGCGGCATGGTTTGCACAGTGCATTTTAAAGTGCTTTATGGTAAATATCTCAAACACACACAGACTCTGCAGTCCTTAAACATTCAGAACACACAAACTGTGAAATCGCTGCATTATCATAAAAATAAAACCTTCAACCTTCTTCGTGCGCGGCCAGTAGATTAGCGTATCGTTTTAAACCCCCGGATGACTGACTAGTGACGAGCAGAACAATCGGAGCAAATGAAACTCATCTTGACGCACAAGTTGCAGTGACTCGGAAAGGTCAATAATGGAGATTAGTTGTTTGTATTGAGTTCTACATACGAACAGTCTGTTAGACCCAAGGAGACGCCTCCAGCTGTAACAGTTCAGCTCCATACCTTCCCTTTTTATTGGTTGTTTTCATCCTGTCGAACTATCACGTCATTCCAGATCCTGCTTCCCATCTCCTCAGTCCAGCTCCCTTCACCTGCCTCTGATCACCTCGTTAGTCCCTCATTACCTTCACCTGGTCCTCATGCCCATCTCACCTGTTACCCATTCCCTCGTTAGTCCCCGTCTACTGAGGCCACATTTACACATGGCCGGGTATTTACAGAAACAAATATTTCTGCCCCTCCGTTTTCAAAAATAACGTTGTCCACACATGGTTGTTTTCAAAAAACGTTTCTGTTTATATGAACCCGCATAAATACGCCGTCCGCATACGTCTCATAGGACGCTCACATGACGTGAAGCATCTTTAGTGACGTTTGACAACCTAAAACTCGTTTGACCTCGTTCACACGCAAACACAAAAACAGAGTTTTCAGAAATCTCCACTTTGGCCGGAGTTTTTAGAAATGATGGTTTTCCGTGATAAAAATATATGAGTTTTCCCATCGTGTGAACCGGGTCTCACTATCACGTCATTCCAGATCCTGCTTCCCATCTCCTCAGTCCAGCTCCCTTCACCTGCCTCTGATCACCTCGTTAGTCCCTCAATACCTTCACCTGGTCCTCATGCCTATCTCACCTGTTGCCCATTCCCTCGTTAGTCCCCGTCTACTCAGGTTCCCTCGCTTGTCCTCAGATTGTCTTGTGTTCTTCATGAATCTTGACCACGCCCTCCACTGTTACCAAGTGTATTTATGTTCCCGTCTGTTTTGTTCCTGCCGGTACTTGGAGTAAAGTTAATTATTTTCCAGTTCTGTCTCCTGATTCGTGCATTTGGGTCCACCCTAAAACTCCCGTGACACCAGCGCCTTTCTTCATGCATGAATATGTGATTACCAGACACAATGTGAGCACATGGTTTCTTTTATTTTGACATTTGGCTCATGAAGTATTATTAAATGACTTCTGACAACGAGATTAATGAAGGAATTTGCCTCCAGTTCCTCTGGTGAAAAAGTCTATTTTCTCTCAGCCTGAGACACATTTCTTGTGCTCACCGAAATGTGATTTATTAGCATTATGTGATGATCAGGTACCAAATGGTAAAACAATGTCCGCATGAGAGAGTTTCACAATTGTTTGTTTCTTTGGCCTCTTTCTGTAAACACATGTATGAAAATAACAACAGATGCTTTTGTTGGAAGCTAATAGTTAAGGAAGGAGTGTGTGAACACACAGCTGGTAGTGCAGATGAATCTTCTTCTTCTTCTTCTGTTTCCTTCCTCCTCCTCCTTTCTTCTGTTTCCTTCCTCCTCCTTTTTCTTCTTCTGTTTCCTTCCTCCTCCTCCTTTCTTCTGTTTCCTTCCACCTCCTTTCTTCTTCTTCTTTTTCTGTTTCCTTCCTTCTCCTTCTTCTTCTTCTTCTTCTTCTTCTGTTTCCTTCCTCCGCCTCCTCCTTCTTCTTCTGTTTCCTTCCTCCTCATCCTTTCTTCTTCTTCTGTTTCCTTCTTCCTTACTTCTTCTTCTGTTTCCTTCCTTTGTTTCCTTCATTCTTTCTTCTCCTTCTGTTTCCTTCCTCCTCCTCCTTTCTTCTGTTTCCTTCCTCCTTCTTCTTCTTCTGTTTCCTTCCTCCGCCTCCTCCTTCTTCTGTTTCCTTCCTCCTCCTCCTTCTTCTTCTTCTGTTTCCTTCCTTTGTTTCCTTCATTCTTTCTTCTCCTTCTGTTTCCTTCTTCTTCTTCTTCTGTTACTTTCTTCCTTCTTCCTTCTCCTTCTTCTGTTTCCTTCCTCCTCCTTTCTGCTTCTTCTTTCTTTTTCTTCTGTTTCTTTCATTTGTTTCCTTCTTCTTCTTCTTCTGTTTCCTTCCTCCTCCTCCTTTCTTCTTCTTCTTCTTTTTCTGTTTCCTTCCTTCTCCTTCTTCTTCTTCTGTTTCCTTCCTCCGCCTCCTCCTTCTTCTTCTTCTTCTTCTTCTTCTTCTTCTTCTTCTTCTTCTTCTGTTTCCTTCTTCTTCTTCTGTTTCTTTCTTCCTTCTTCTTCTTCTGTTTCCTTCCTCCTCCTTTCTTCTTCTTCTTTTTCTGTTTCCTTCCTTCTCCTTCTTCTTCTTCTGTTTCCTTCCTCCGCCTTCTCCTTCTTCTGTTTCCTTCCTCCTCCTTTCTGCTTCTTCTTCTTTATTTTTCTTCTTCTTCTTCTTCTTCTTCTTCTTCTTCTTCTTCTTCTTTATTTTATAAACTCTTTTCAGTTCATCGTTGCTGCAGCGCTGCGTCTCGGGGTTCTGGCTGCTGTCGGCGAGGCGTTTCCTTGTTGGACGCTTTACTGTCACAATACTTCGACGTCGCTCGCCGCCATGATTTACGACGGGCTGGAATTCCCTTCCTCTGCAGATCTGCTCATGCCGCGTAATTGGCCCATTTATCAGAAACCGAGCTGCAGAGTCAGAGATAAATGAATCTATCGGAGAGAGAAAACAGGGGGAGATGTAGTGAGGAAGAGGAGGAGAGCACCGATAGCTCAACAGAAAGGAACAGTCATATAAAATACACAAATGAGCTTGAGCGCTCGATGAGAAGACTCTCGTGTGAGTTAGCTTAGCTTAGCATGAAGACTGGAAACACGCTAGGCTAAGCTAACCCGCTCCTGGCCGTATAGCTTCATCTCTGACGCACAGATGTGAGAGCAATGTTTGTCTTTTCATCTGAAACTCTCAGAGAGAAAGTTCATTCTGATTCCTGTCTTTATGCTAAGCTAAGTGACTGCTAGCTCCATAGCCGAATAGTGAAAGGTGCGTAGGCTAACAATAAACATAGACATAGAATAAAACAATACACGTAATAAAAATAAATGACCTGTTCAATAACATATAAATATGATAAACAACAAAAAGATAGCAGTACTTTAAAATACGTATACATTATGAAATAGTGTATTTTAATAAGAGAAGATAGATTCTAACTCTTGGCAAACATGAAAGCACATCTCCCAACATGTCAAACTTTTCCTTTTGTTTTTTTATCTTTCTGTGCGTCTCCGTCGTCTCCTCCGCGGTGTTTCTTCTCTGTGACGTTCTGATCGTACCGAGCGGCGCCTCGGGCCTCGGGGGGCTCCTTCTCTTCTCTTCCGCCTCCCTTCATCTCCCCTCTGTCTGTTTGCAGAGAGCCGGGCGGACACAGAGGGCAGAGAGACACCGGGGCCGAGGAGGAAACAGACCAGGTGAGTCGACGGAAGGAAGGAAGGGAGGGAGGGATGAAGGAAGGAAGAAAGGGAGGGAGGGAGGAATGAGGGAGGAATGAAGGAAGGGAGGGAGGGAGGACGGACGGACGGAATGAAGGAAGGAAGGAAGGGAGGGAGGGAGGGAGGGAGGGAGGGAGGGAGGAAGGAAGGAAGGAAGGAAGGAAGGAAAGAAAGAAAGAAAGAAAGAAAGAAGATGAAGAAAGAAAGAAGATGAAGAAACTGACATGACACTATCTCCCCTCTTTAGTGTTCATTAAACACGTTACAGTTTCCTGTAAGGAAGCAGCTATTCCTCCTGGATTCACATCATCGCCACACCATCGTCCCCCCCCCCCCAGCCCCCGCTGTTGATGAAAATGTCAGTGTGGCATTTGCGACTGCTCCAGTGACAATAAGCAGGGAGACGTCTTTGTAGCAGCTCTGCTGAATAGCCTTTAACGTCTTTTGTGTTCTGCTTCTTGCCCCCGGCCGAGGTAAAAATATATATATAAGTGAACTCAAACGCGTCATGAATGTAGGAGTAGAGTTCTGAGAATGGCAACGTGTAAAGGTTGTGTCCGGCCTCACAGAGAGCTGCTCGTACGGAGGTTTGACACAAGAGGTGCGAAGTCTCTCGGCTTCCAGAACGAGGCCGACTGGGCCGACTCTCCAAAGAACAATTACAACGAGCCGCGTCGTTCCTTTGTCTTCCATGCCCGCCAGACACATTGCCGTTTATGGTGTTTGAGAAAATTATCTCTTCCCGTCAATTCCACTCAAAATAGGCTATTGTGTCGCAGTGTCTGATTGTTTTTTTTATTATTTAAAGAACGGAGTCCTACTTTTGCTTCAACATCCCAGAAACATTAAAGAGTGACATCTCTTCCTATCAATAGTCTGGTGATAATTACGCTGGCCTGTTTTGACGTTTCCCTCCAGAGTGTTGTAACAATATTATGGCCTCGATTTCCACTCGTCAGTCACACTTCACTGGAGTATTTTCTTTTTTTTTAAAGCTTGTGTGAAAAGAGTCGCAAAATATTTGTACGTGACTCACTTAAAATGTTTTAGAAGCACATAATTCATTATTACTCTGACATATTTTTTTTTATATGCTAGACGACGCATTAAAGTCGACCCAGGAGTTCACTGATAAACCACGACTCGTCAGATTATTCAGTGCACTTCTCAAAAATTATACATTATCGAAAATTAATAAAACGTCCAAAAGTAGAGAAAATCCCAAATATGTTTTGTAAAATTTCCACAAAGAAAAAAAAGGATATAATACATAATTATCATACAACTGATTTGCTTTAATTACTGCCACCAATAATAACACAATAGATTTTGTGTTGTGACTCCGGCCGAAGTTTAAACTCCCTAAAAGGTGAAGCGGCCAAGGTGAAGCGGTGAGAACATCCAGCTGCGGTGGCTGTAAAACAGAATATTTATGTTACACTGTTTATGCTGTGCGGTCTGCTGCAGGTCGAGCTCATAGATTGAGATTTTCCAGACACGTTTGGAGGAAATCAGTCGTAGAAATGTGTGAATCAGGTAAATACTGTAGATTATTTTTCAATGTAGTGAATATGGAACTCTTAATAGCCAGAATACATCGTGCTAAAGAAAAAACTATCTTATCCTGGTACACAGCTTTAAGCAGAATTTAACAAAATCTATAATTGTATCATAATATAATACATTCCTTATATAATATCTGGAGATGTGTGAGGGGGGTGGGCGTCGCCAACAGTGGCAGGGGGGTAAATTATCAAGATGTATGTGTATTTATGAGGAGATGCAGGGATGTGCATATATATGTAAATATGTGTGCAGTTTTTTGCATGTCTACCCGTATTTACATATATATTATTTATTTATTTAAATGTTTTGTATGTTTTTTGTCTGCATATCTTTGTGTACGTACAGTGTGTAAATGTTTTCTTTTTCATGTGCATAGCTCAAAAAATAATAAAAGATTTTAGCGGTTCCCACTATAACGCGAAGATATCGCCAAATTGTGATGTAATCTACTAATATATTCTGGTGTGCACAATTATGCAATTCATAGTAAAAGCAATCAAATCACATTTATTTAACCCTCCTGTTACTTTTTGGTCAAATTGACCCCATTCAATGTTTAATGTCTCTAAAATAAGTATTTACATAATTTATTTTGCTTCATATTTCATGAACCTAATTTATTGGGGACAACTGGGAAAACAGAAAATGCACATGATGATATTTTTACAATGTCATGTACACAACTTTCACATTTGTAAATTTGACCCCAGGCTGTTTTTCACTGTCAAACATATAAGAAATATCAACTTGTTTATTTTTTTAAAAGGCTGTTTAGGTAGTCAACAAACAAACATAAAGTACCAGATATTTAAACTTAAATATTAATTCTAATCATTTTCTGGAGGTTTTAACTGCTGTTAAAAAGGGTAAATGATTTTAGTGAATTTGAAGGTAACAGGAGGCTTAAAAGGGAAAAAGACAATAAAAAACGATATATTAACTTCCCCGGGTACAGTTGTTTACAGACACTCTGGCAAACAGTCAACCGCTAATACATCAGAATCAGAAACCATTTATTTGCCAAGAATGTTTTCACAGACGAGGAATTTGTTTTGGCGGAAGGTGCAACATTTTACATGACACACAACAATCAACATAAACTCAAGTACAATGATAGACAATGATAAGAAAAAGATAAAGTGCAACAGAGAACATTTAAAGTGAACATTAAAGTATGACGGGAAACAACTGTGACCGGTGACCCCGTGCAGGGTTTTAATTGATGATGAGGTCATCGGGGTTCAGGTGTGCACGCAGCAGCCTGATGAGCAGGTGTGCCACTGGGAACCATCAATATTCATGCTGAGCTGCAGCACCTCGCTGAGATCCGTCTTAACCCCACACTGAGTCATACCACAGTGCACACAGACGGAGGGAGAGAGGGATCACACACCGAGGAGGAGGCTGTTATGGAGCGCCCGCCGCGGGATGCATTTAATCAAAGGGGTTGTGAAGGACACGGGCGCATCCGAGGACACTGGCTGGAACTGTGTACCGATGCAGACAGGTGACCACCCTCAGTAGATTGGGAAAGAATCGCAGACACGTGCAGATCATAAGGAACTTACTGTTTGCCGATTATTACCAAGAATTAGCAATGAAATAAACCATTGAAGTAAAAGTTATAATTCTAGGAATTGGCTCATTTGAAAAAGATATGTGTATATTATTGTATTGATGCACAAATGTATATCATATATTAGTTGACTAAATAATAATCGAAATCTGCACATTAACTAAAGCTTTAAAATCAGTGGTGGACAATACAACTGTAGAGTTCTGGAGCAAATGCACCGCCAAGTTTAGACCATTTAAACCATTTAACTGTAATAACTGCAATAACTACATAATCATTATTACTGTACACATTCACACTTACACTATGTTGATCTGCACTTCACACATTTCTTTATACTACACACATACACAAACTGCATTTTGCACACTGTCTATATTTTATTTTATTTTACACTGCTGTATTGGCATATATGTTGTGTATATATATATATATATATATATATATATATATATATATATATATATATATATATATACATATTTATTTTATTTTATTTTATTTTGTATTTTATATTTCACTTTGTATACTTTATGCACAGTCACTGTTTCTTTCTTATATTTATATTTTATTCTTGTGTGTTTAATTTATTGGTGCTACTGTGTCGACAATTTTCCCCTTGAGGATTAATAAAGTATATGTATATCATATATTAGTTGACTATATTTTGTATTAATAATCAAAATCTGCACATTAACTAAAGCTTTAAAATCAGTGGTGGACAATACAACGGTACAGTTCTGGAGCAAATGCAACGCCAAGTTTAGAACCGACAGTAAGTTACAGTGACAGAACCTGGGATGCAATCTGTTGACGTGTCGTCACACGGTGCAGAGGGATGTGTTGAGGTAAGAAGGCTTAAACTGATCTGTAATTTATTTTTATTTTTTGCAATCAAAATACTCCCAATCTCAGATTTTGCGCCTTTTAGAAAACCAACAGTATCAGTCCAAAGTTCATGTTTTTTTCCCCCTTACTGTTGAAACTAGTAATCATTATCTGTTTATCTATTTTAAATATGGGTGCTGGACAAAGAACTGCCCCCTCACTCCTCCCCCCTCCTCCCACTCACTGCCATGGGCTGCCTAGCAACTGACACCATAAATAATATGCTTTCTGTGTGTGTGTATATGTGTGCGCGTGTGTGTGTGTGTGTGTGTGTGTGTGTGTGTGTGTGTGTGCGATTACAGGCACGTGATAATCAACAGGGTTATCTGTTGCTCGCGCTCCTCTTTTGCATGTCTGCTATATCACGGCGCCGGTCTTCGTCGGTGGCAAACGGTGGATGACCTACAATGTCGGTCTTTATTATAAATAACATTTCTCTCTCCTCTCCGTAGGCACAGCACACGAGACCTGACCGACGGCGGCCATGGCGAGCAATAACACGGCCAGCATCGCACAAGCCAGGAAGCTGGTGGAGCAGCTGAAGATGGAGGCCAACATCGACAGGATAAAGGTGAGCGGACAACCCAAATGAACAGGTTCTTTTAAATCCATTAACTGTCAATTTGCAAGCACTTCACATCATTTCACGTTTCATGCTATTAACAAAAATACATATTTTTTTACCAGTGGTTTGCGTTTCATCACTCTTGATTGTTTTCGAGTTTGCAAAGCGTTGGACACAAACACTACCGCTCAAAAGTTTGGGATCGCAGACAATTTTGTGTTTTCATTGAAAACTTACACTTTTATTCATCAAATGAATTCCAAAATGAATAGAAAATATAGACACGGTTAAAATAATGATATATTTTATTTAAAACACTTTTCTTCTTCAAACTTGTAGCTCAAAGGAAGGCCAGTTTTATAGCTTCTCTAACCAGAACAACTGTTTTCAGCTGTGCTAACATAATTGCACAAGGGGTTTCTAACCCTCCGTTAGTCTTCTAAGGCGATTAGCAAACATAATGTACCATTAGAACACTGGAGATGGGCCTCTATACACCCATCTAGTTCATTAACAACCAGAGAATAGTCATTTACCACATAAACAATGTATAGAGTGTATTTCTGATTAATTCAATCTTATCTTCATTGATAAAAACAGTGCTTTTTCTTTGAAAAATCAGGACATTTCTAAGTGACCCCAAACTTTTGAATCAGAATCAAAATCGGTTTTAATGGCCAAGTAGGTTTTCACAAACAAGGATTTTTTCTTGGTAAAGTGACTCATACACAAATTGTACATTACAACACAAAACAATACAAAACAAGCCAAAAACAAGACACAACACACAACAACACAAAAACAAAAACAGCGCAGTACAAAACAAACAGTGCAAAACAGTTCAACGGTTAAGAGGTTTTTTGTTTGTTACGGTAGTGTATTTGAGCTGCAACATGAACGCCCTTTACCTTTACCTTTGTTTACCGTCTGTTTGATTCCAGGTGTCAAAAGCAGCGGCAGACCTCATGTCCTACTGTGAAGCCCACGCCAAAGAGGACCCCCTGTTATCGCCGGTGCCGGCCTCAGAGAACCCGTTCAGGGAGAAGAAGTTCTTCTGTGCCATCCTGTAAACTCGGCATGGCCCTCCGGCGGTCGACCCGGTGTGGGACTCTGAACGTATTCAAAATACGTAGAAATCTTCTAGTAGGAGCCCCCCTCCCCCTCCCTCTCCCCCCTCCCCTCCCCCTTCCCCCTCTCCCTTTTTCAGACAGCACCTAAAAAGTGTGAACATTTAAAAAACCACAGAGTTTACTTACATGTAACTATTAAAAAGGGTTCTTGGTTGTGATTTTTAAAAAGGGGGCGTGGTAGTATGTTGAAGGGGTCTGTGCTTTTAGATGACGAGTAAAGGGATTATAATGACGGACCACCGGTCATCCTACCGAGTCTTCTGGTTGTGGTGTGTACAAAACAAAAACAACAAAAAAGATTAAATGCCAATAAAAAAAATGTATTTGTGGTTCTTTTCGGGACTTCCAAATGTTCTGCTGTATTGGTTTTGTGGGCGGGTCGAGTGACGCAGGACAGCCAACCCAAACACGCCTAAATGCCACCAGGTTATTGGATTGTTTGGTTTTTTAACTTCTTGTTTATGTTTATTTCAACGTTACCTTTCACCTAGATATCTTTCTATAACTGTACGTGCAACAGCTCTGTTTACTTTTTTCATTTGGGGTTTTTACGCCAACAGGTTAGTTAGTGGAAGCGTTTTAGGAGAATGTTTGAAACATTCGACTCTTGTGATTCTTCTTTACCTGTCTGAATATCAAGTCTCTGTGTATCGACATCTATCTGGCAAATGTGATGCAGTTTGTCTCCTTCGGATAGAAAACCCTCTTTCTACTGTTTGTATAAAATGACTAGCAAGTAAACTGTGCTGTGCTGTGAGTTCTGGATGTTTGTGTTTGTATCATTAATTATTGCATGAATTAGCCAAAAAAAGAAGTCTTCTCTATTTCCATTCATGTGGAGATTGTATAAAACAGGAGCGTCCTCCATCTGGAAGTGCCAAAGCATATTAAAAACAAGAGTGATTCAATATGGACTCTACAAGGACGTCTCTCACATATAAATAACTCTGGAAACATTACATTATAGGCTGAAAAATCTAATTAAGGTACTAATCAGAGCTTAAACTGCATATGACATCTTTTGGATAGAATTTAGGGAAGGTGGTTTAAATATTTCCATTATATTTATATGTATGTATGCAAACTAAAAACCTTGAACTATTCTCTTATGTTTCTTTACATTTTAGATAACATACTGTATATATTATTTATTTGTATCTTCCAATTCCTAATTGAAGCTGTACTCAGTTACTATGGCAACTTAAGGTGTGAAAATAATATGGGGCAGTCTGAGTTGTTTCTTAATCATTCATAAAAGCAACAGTGATACAAAAGCAATGATTTTAACGTGGGCTTTCGGGGCCGATGCCATTTTATTTGACTTTATTAACCACTGTCAGTAAAAAAACACCTAAATTAATATACCAAAATAAATAATAGGGCTGTTGTAGCCTGAGACAGAGAGGACCGAAATGCCAACAACGGTGTAAAATAAACTTTATTCCTTTCACAAAAAACAGGAATCACAAAAAAAAGTAGGCTTTATAGGCAGGGAGATGATTTAAAGACAAACCAGTACGAAACAACATGGAGCAGGAGACACACAGGGTCACACAGGGAAGGTACAGGTAAGGAGGTCAGGGCAGTCAATCACAGGGACAGGAAGTGCAGGGAAAGACTTCAAAATAAAAGAAAGAAAACAAGACACAGATACCCAGACCATGACACATAGCTCCTCAAATATATGGCTTCTATAATTCAATTCAGATTATTTGATACAGCCCAATATAAAAAATGACGAGTGTACCGCAGAGGGCTTTACAATCTGTACACATACGACATCCCTGACCTTTGACCTCACATCGGATGAGGAAAAAAAAAAAAAAAAAAAAAAAGTTGCATAAACACATTCAAAGAATAAGACAGAATGTATGAATAATTCGTAGGAGGTCTGGACCACGATCCAGACCTCCATGATCCATGAAACAGGAGGGGGAAGAGAGGATCAGCAGGGCCATGCAGGAGGCATCAGACCCAGCCTGGTCCAATGGACCCGGTAAGACGTGAAGTCACAAAGACTCAAGGGAGGAAGAATCAGAATCAGAATCAGAATCGTTTTTTATTTGCCAAGTAAGTTTGCACAAACAAGGAATTCTTTTTGGTAAAGTGACTCAGTGTTTACAACACAAAACAAGACGAAACATGACACGACACACAACAACACAAAAACAACAACAAGAACAGTGCAGTACAAAACAAACAGTGCAAAACAGTGCAACGGTTTAAGAGGTATTTTATTTTTCTTTAAGTGACTTCCAGTATATACAATGCTATGTACAGTAGCTGTGAAGCAGGAGTGCAGGAAGTGCAGTGATTGATGTATATATGTATATATGTATATGCTACAGGGAGTTATTGCTGAGTAGTGAGACGGCGAGGGGGAAGAAACTGTTCTTGTGCCTGGAGGTTTTGGCGAACAGTGACCTATAGCGTCTGCCAGAGGGGAGGAGTTTAAATAGTGAATGTCCGGGGTGGGAGGGGTCTGCAGAGATTTGTCTTGCCCGTTTCCTGACTCTGGAGGTGTGCAGGTCTTGGATAGTGGGCAGGTTGGCACCGATGATCTTCTCTGCAGACCTGACTGTCCGTAGAAGAGGAAGTAATGTGCAATGGAGAGATGAAAATTCATCCATAAAGAAAGAAAGAAGAGGAGGTAGGTGCTCAGTGTATCTTTAAACGTCCCCCAGCAGCCTATAAGCCTATAGCGGCATATCGGGGCTGGGCCAGGTGAAAGCCCCGCATTTAGTGAGCGCAGCTCTCTAGTGGGGCAATGTGGTACTACAGGCTCCTTAAGATATGATGGAGCATCACCAATCAAGGCTTTGTAGGCGAGGGGAAGAATTTTAAATGTGATTGTTGATTTTAGAGGGAGCCAGTGCAGAGCATCTGAATTCTGTCGGGGTGAGTTTCACGTGCCCTCGTTTCCCATCACCTCACCTCTGTTTGTCGTCCCTCGTGGTGTAGACAACATTCCACGAAGGACGACAACAAAGGAGAGGTTTGAATTCATCTTCAAAGGCAGTAAATGCATTTAATAGAAGATTTAAAAAATAAACTTGACAAGCCTCACCCTGTGCTCAACTTGGCAAACAGTATAAAGGAGCATGGATACAAGCTTACCACTGGTGTCACTCAACACATCTGATGAACTCTAAAATGGCTTTTACAAGAAGTTCTGAGTGAATAATGAATCTAAAGAAACTGATGTGAAAAATAAAAGAAGAGTTTAAAGAAGACTGTTCATTTCAATATTTGTTTAAAGTATAATGAAGAATACAGAAGATGCTGTTGGATGATGAGCTGCCTGCTGGATGACCTCAATGAACGCAGCAGTTTTCAAAAGAAAAAAATAAACTGTAAAGTCCCCATAACTTGGGTAACTCCTGGAACAACTCACAGCGCCATTCAACAATTACCCTTCTTCTAACATACAGATCTGAAGTGTGTCTGCTCTTTCATATAAATTGTGTGACTCCTTATCATAATTATGAGATAGTAAGTGTATATATATATATATATATATATATATATATATATATATATATGTTTATTTATTTTAGAAAGAATATATATATATATATGTACATATATATATACATATATATATATATATATATATATATATAGATTATAATTATGACTTATCATCTTGTTTATATTTATATATTAGGGCTGTTAATCGATTAAAAAAAGAACTAATTAATTGCACACTTTTAAATTCATTAATCACAATTAAAAGTTTTGTTCTTCTTTTTTTTAAAGACAAAACTTCACACAGAGCTGTGTTTTCAAAGAGTCTCCTACCTATACAGTGCCAGCGAGGTATTTAATATTGTGGATGATAAATTGTTTCTTCAGTGAAACATCCAGATTAGTAAAACAAGGTGTATTTGAGACCCCATTGGTCCTGTCTGTGGTATTGTTCAATGTTAAAACGTGGACGGTATTGAGACGGAGAAAGATGAAAGTTTCTTCCTGGATTCTGTGACGTCCGACAAAGCTGCATGGACCGCTAACATCGGAATAAGGAACACCACAATCAGGTTCAAACTCGACACCGGAGCGGATGTCACTGCTGTGTCACAGACTGATATGAACCGCATATTTTCCGGTACGCAGCAGCCTGTTCTCCAGAAAGCAGAGAGACCTTTGCTTGGTCCGGGACGGATGCCGCTGGAGGTGTCGGGGATCGCCAGACTGCAGCTGAGGAGTGGAGTCAAACAGACCATGCAGAAGGTTTATGTGGGCAAAAATCTGAGCACGCCTTTGCTCGGATTTCCAGCCATTACAGCCCTTGGCCCGCTGAAACGTGTTGCCAGCATAGATTTGAACACTCTCAAGTCTACGTACCCTAGACTGTGCAGGGGGCTATGTGAGGTGAAACGGGCATATCACATAAAGCTCAAACCAAATGCTGTGCCTTTCTCACTGAAAACCCCTAGGAGAATTCCCCTGCCGCTGGTGGGGAAAGTCAAGGAAGAGCTCCAGCGAATGGAAAAGCTGGGCGTCATCAGCCGTGTGGAGGAGCCAACAGACTGGTGTGCCGGTATAGTGGTCGTACCAAAGAAAAACAGCACACGCCTGAGACTGTGTGTAGATTATACTGGCCTGAATGAGTATGTGTGCCGTGAAAAGTACATTCTGCCGTCTGTGGATCAGTCCCTCGGAATGCTTGCCGGAGCAAAAGTGTTGAGTAAATTGGATGCTAACATGGGATTCTGGCAGATTCCCTTAGCCGAAGAGTCGGTCATGTGCACCACATTCATAACACCCTTCGGGCGGTTCCACTTGAACCGCCTTCCCTTCGGCATCAACTCAGCACCCGAACACTTTCAGTGCATGATGGCGGAAGTCATAGAGGGGTTGGAGGGTGTGGTCTGCCACATCGATGACTTACTAGTGTGGGGACGGGACCAAGACGAGCATGACACTCGACTCCATGCTGTGCTACAAAGAGTGGAGAAAGCAGGCATCACCTTGAATGTGGAAAAGTCAGACCTCTCCAAGAGCGAGATGGCCTTTTTGGGCCACATCATCTCAGTCACGGGCATCCGGCCCGATCCGAAGAAGACGGAGGCTATCACGGAGATGATGGAGCCCACAAATGGGAGTGAGATGAGGAGTTTTCTCGGCATGGTCAACCAGCCGGGAAAATTCATTCCTCAGCTGGCCGAAAAGGACAAAGCACTCCGCGACCTCCTCTCGAAAAAGAACTGCTGGGTGTGGGACACGGACCAGGCAATGGCGTTTAAGGAGCTGAAGGAGGCATGGCCATGTATGACCCAAACAGGGACACTAAAGTATCGGCGGATGTATCTTCGTATGGCTTGGGAGGCGTTATTCTCCAGAAGGTGGACGGTGAACGGTGTCCTGTGGCTTATGCATCGCGGTCACTCTCTCCAACTGAACAACGCTATGCACAAGTTGAAAAGGAGGCTCTGGGCCTCACATGGGCCTGTGAACGGTTCCGGGATTTCCTCCTGGGAAAGCATTTCATCCTGGAGACCGACCATAAGCCTCTTCTCAGCCTACTTGGAGCTCAAGCACTTGATCTTCTGCCGCCAAGAATTCAGCGCTTCAGAATGAGGCTCATGCGCTACTCCTATTCAATCATACATGTGCCAGGGAAGTCACTCTGGACAGCAGACACACTGTCACGCTCGCCTGTGAAAGCGAGCATGTCCCCAGATGAAAACGAACTGATGGAGAGCACAAACATAAATGTGGACTGTATCATGGAAAATCTGCCTGCCAGCCCCTCATACCTAGGAAATCTGAAAGAGCAGCTCAAAGCTGACAGTGTCTGCTCACGGGTCATGACGCTGTGCAGAGAAGGATGGCCAACGCACGTCAAACAGGAATCAGTGCTGAAAAACTTCTGGCTAGAGCGAGCCACACTCACAGTGGAAGACGGTTTGCTCCTAAAAGACTCACGGCTGGTAATACCTGCAACGCTGCGGAACGACGTGCTAGCCAAGCTGCATGAAGGACACCAAGGTGTCGTGAAATGTAAAGCGCGCACACGCCAGGCTGCATGGTGGCCAGGACTTAGTCAGCAGATAAATGACATGGTGCTCAAATGCAGAACATGCATACAAGAGAGACAAAATCACATTGAGCCCGCTAGGCTTAACTTGTGAATCGAAATGAAATGAAAGAAATCTCTGAAATATACATTGAGTTATTGTTGTGTTATAGCG
Source organism: Liparis tanakae (assembly GCA_036178185.1). Classification (NCBI taxonomy): domain Eukaryota; kingdom Metazoa; phylum Chordata; class Actinopteri; order Perciformes; family Liparidae; genus Liparis; species Liparis tanakae. Next base: position 4,942,602 of record CM070093.1, read on the forward strand.
TCATGGTTATGTGAAAGCTTAGTTGAAGCTAATACGTTTAGTTAAAGCACTTTATGTTACAGTGTGAGAATTCAGGGAACTGCAATTGTTTAATTAATGCACTTGTTTCATACAAGTTCCAATGCTCACCAAAGTGCCTAACATTGTTCTCCTTACAGGGTTTGAATGTTCTGATGGAAACAATGGTTTATTCTCTGTTCTTAAAAGGGAAGATGTGGTATTGCTCAATGTTACGCATAACAGTTGATTGACATGTTGATACTGGCTATTGTAACAGATATAGTAAATACACTATTTGTGTACCTTTTATATTGAAGTGTAATTTACAGTGTACCATAGGTTGTACTTTAATAAACTAAGTTTACTTTTTTTTGACTAAAATGGGACACACTGAAGTTGTACTTAAGTACATCTAAGTATACTTTTCTGTACTAAGTACTTTGTGGCCCTGGGTCTTATCTTGTCTCTGGGCCCTGGTGCTGCTTCCAGCAGCAGAATTATCAATCTAAATAACATATTAACATTGTTTATAATGTTAGTGTTGCGTGTAACACAGTGATTTTATCAGATTCTAGCTGGTTAACTTAAGCATTATTTGACATTGGTTATTAGAAATGATAAGATTGTCCTCTTTACAACTACCACCATGGATAGCTTGCTCATCAATTGTAAGCACTACAGCTAACATGTTAAATAGATAATCTAAATGATGACAACACCACCAGTTTGCTAATTTGACCAGATCATAACAGTCTCAATGTTGGACCTTTATCTAGCTGATGTTGTCTGGGCTAGCTTGTAGGAAGCATTACCTCATATGTGAAAAGCAAGCTAACATTGGCAAAATTAACACCACAACTTACCATCATATCACCAGTCGGTGGCTTTCCAAATAAATCAGAGATTTTTAAATATTTTTAGGCACCTTCCTCGAGACATCTCTTATTTTTCTCCCTGGGCTTTTCAACTCCACCTTTAAAGGATTTACGTGTTGGTGCCATGATGTCGAATCACGCTCAAAAACGGCTTTGTCTGCGAGCGAGTGACTTTTGGTACCGGGCAGCAAAGAAAGAATGAAAAAAATATATTTATATAAATCAAGGCCGGAAATGTGTTTTATTTTAGAAAATGACCGGATACATCCGTCTGTGCGTCTGAGCCTCTTACTCTTGACACATGTCAAGAGGCTCCGTGAGAACGTTACCACAAACAAGAAACTTAAACGTTATTTTCAACTCTGCCGGAGTGCCGGTGGTCTGGGTGTCTGGATTCAAATCAAGGCAGAATATCCTTAAAGCTCTGAAAAGCTGCAACACCCAAACCATGATGAGTATTAATAAAGCTTGCGATCAGTAGTGTTGCATGCTGGGTGTTTGACACCATGAGTGTGAGTACACTTTGCGAGCAGTAGTATAAAACTCAGTCAGTGATTGTGGAGTCAGTGATTGTGGAGTCATGTCAGAGGGACGGCCGGTTGATGACCGAGGTGGGCCGGCCCCAACCCTGTCGGCCTACCGGGGAAATCCCCGGTGTCCCCTATGGCCAATCCGCCCCTGGTTAACCCTGTGGAGGCTGGGCGCATGTTCTCCATGTTACAAAAAAATGTAAATTCACCTTTTAAAGTATTTTGCATATCACACATCCCCACGCGTTATAAATCAAACATTCCAGAACAATCTCAACTGTCCTCGTGCTGTGTTCTCTGGTTCTCTGACTGACAGGTTGCTAATGAGCCTCACCTGTGAGAGGTGGGTAAAATGTTCACAGACAAACGGATTGACAAATCACGGTGAAGGGTTTCGTCACTCTGTTCCTCTGTGGGTCGGAGGAGCAGACGGGAGGAAGGAGGCGGAGGAGGAAACTGAATGGATTCATCCAGGAGTTTAAATTTATTTCTCCTCCCTATTTTCATGGAGAAATAATAGTTTGAAATATAATAGTTTATATAGTTTATAAAAGAGATTATGAGTTGGTAAATCTGAATTATGAGATCATGGTATCTCATAATTATGATTTAAAGGGTCCTAATCTTTTTCTTACAGTGTCAGAAATGGGCTTCCATACTATTATCCCCAGTTTTGTCATAATCACCTAATTAATATAGGACTCCAATATCTAATCTAATCTAATGCGGGGGAAGCTTCTCTGATGTACAGTGACAGTTGGTTTCCACCCAGATGAAAGGTCAGCGGGGATTAGTTTACTGCCCCACCGCCCAGTAATGCACCAGCTCACGCTGCCTATATAAAAGCCACGAGTGTTACGGTTTAAGAAGCGACCGTGTTAACTGGTGACTTTGACCCGAACGTAGCTGCCCTAGTGAATGACGCATGGTTTAATTAATAAACTATATATGATGTACAGGGTTTGACGCTGTATTATAAAATTAAACCAAGAGGCATTCACGAAGACAGCCATACGTGTTCTCTATCCTATTTTTCGAACAGCCGTCGTAACTACGGCAACGTCGGTCGCGTTCGGTTCAAAGTCCCCAGATAACAGGGCCGCCTGTTAAACCGTAACACCTGGGGCTTCGATACCGGCAGCGCGGTCGACCACTCAGCTGACTCACTCCACTACGTTAGCTTCACGCGCACCAACAAGTCTTTCTTGCGCCAGCTCGACCAGCAGCGGGACGTCCCTTTCCTCTCACGGCAACACTGTAAGTCATGTGTGCGAGTCGTGTGTACGAGAGACGACGGGACTTTAAATGGTGTATGTGTGCTAAATAAATCAGTTCCTTTTGGATTTGGATTGGATTGGATGTATTGTCATGTATTGTCATTGTACGGTCACACCGTACACACCGGCACGTTCGCTCCGCTCGGCAACAGCCAACCGACTTGTGACTCCGTCACCTCGAGCTAATCACTCGAAATCCAGACCGTCTGCTGTCCTGCTCCTCAGTGGTGGAACGAGCTCCCCACTGACACCAGGACAGCAGAAAGTCTCTACAGCTTCCGCCGGAAACTGAAAACGGCACCTTTTCCCACTATATCTGGATTAAAACACAGATTTGCACTTCAGTGGCTCTTAAATAGCTCTTATTATGGTACTTTTGTAGTTTGAATATGTTGAGGAAATGTTAGTTTCAGTATTAATGTTGTTCTTAGTTTGTACTCTGAAATGCACTTATTGTAAGTCACTTTGGATAAAAGCGTCTGCTAAATGACATGTAATAATGTAATGTAATGTACAGAGTAGGTACAGAGGCAACAAAATGCATGCTCTGCATTTAACCCATCCTTAGTTATTAAGGAGCAGTGGGCTGCAGTGAGGCGCCCGTGCCTCCCCGTTATTACTCTCTATAACCACACGACCAACCAAACAATCAAGGAAATAATCATTCTGAATGAACATAAATACTCGTCTGAATAAATTTATCTAGGTTGGTATTCGTCCTGTGCATGTAAGCTAGCTCTTTGTTTAAAGTAAACTATAGGTGCAGTCGGTGAGGCATGAGTCAAAATGTTCAACTTTATGATGTGATTGTTGCTGATCTCGTGCTCCTCTGGTCTAACCAGAAGGAAGCAATATATTCAACCTATTGGTCCAGGTTATATTTATGAATAAATATATATATATATATATATATACATTTGTATTTTTATATGTAGAAATATATATATATATATATATATATATATATATATATATATATATATATATATATATATATATATGTCTACACATAAAAATAAGAGTATATATAAATATTATTTAAAATAAATAAATATATATGTATATATTAATAAATATGATCTGGACCAACAGGTTCTATCAATTTACCTTGTAAAATGTAGTTTTATGGTGCTCTTGTACGGTTTCTATTTATTACATATATTCTTATTTTAATAGTAAACGGTTCATGTGTGAGCGAGAGAACGTTTAAACGCGCATTTCCAAGGCAGGTTTTCACTGTTTTGATTTGGTGTAAAGAATATCCAGAAAGAAAGTAGTTCATGCAGATAAACTGTCTCTCTTTCGCCCGCGTCCTTCTCTCCTGTTCTCAGTCGGACGAGCATGACTTCCACTCCTCCACACAACTTCTCCTGGGTCGACCCAGACAAACTGGCCGGACTGGCGCTGCCCAGGATGAAGTCTGAATACCAGTACCTGCTCGACAACGGCATCAAACACCTGGTTTGCCTGTGCGAGAAAAAACCACCGTGCTATGACTCGTGCCCGGAGCTGCAGCTGCACCACATCGAGATAGTGGACTTCACTCCTCCTTCCCCGAGTCAGATCGATAGATTCCTCTCCATCGTGGAAGAGGCCAACTCCAAGGGAGAGGTGAGACATCAGTTGGATGCTGGATAGACTGTGTTGGATAGTAAAGCTTATGAAGTACTGACATCAGACACTTTACACTGGGCTTTATGGACAGTGGAGCTTATGAATTACTGACATCTAAATTGTGTTACATCAAGTTGAAGTGACTTTGACCAAACGCCCGCAACAGTGGAAAAGAAAATCTATTTCTCAACCGTGCTGCTCCTCCAAAGTAAACGGAGTCTGTCCTTTTCTGCATACTGTGCATTTATTTACTTTCAAGGAGGCGTCCGGCACCAATGTTTGTTCTAAACCCATAAATCTTTTTGAAGCGTCCTATTTTCTTCTTCCTGTTGTCAGTGTTCCTGTTTATTCTTCAGCAGTTCTTGCAAAAATCATCATTTTTATTATCCATTAGTCTACCGAATATTTTATCAATAAGTCACCATTTGTTCTCTAAAATGTCTTAAAATACAAAAATAAATCCGTAAAAATCCAAGAAGTTGTCTTCAAATTGGTGAACGAGATGAATACTGTGTTGTTCCTCTTCAGGGTGTGGCAGTTCACTGCATGCACGGTCACGGGCGAACCGGGACCATGCTGGCCTGCTACCTGGTGAAGACCAGGAAGATATCGGGGGTCGACGCCATCAACGAGATCCGCATTCTGAGGAAAGGCTCCATCGAAACGCACAAACAAGAGGAAGCTGTGGTGCATTTCCATCAGCGCACAAAGTAGGAACACAACACTGCTACTTCTGCTCAGAAGAAGTCGTTTTTTTTTAAGGTAACAAGCATGAAATAAGTGCCTCAAATTTATTGCTAATCAAAGAATTTATTATCTATGAATAGGAAAAAAACAAGCATTTAATACATCTTTACGGGTGCTTTTTTTGTTGTTTTTACACGTCCTGGAAAATGATACTAAACCCACAAATGACATCACGCACCGGGACGTTTAGCAAACATGGTAAATACCATATATATATATATAGGTATATTTCTGTAATTCAGTGTAGATGTTTATTTACCATTTTACCACTTAAACAACACATGGTAGTGAAGTATATTATGGTACTTTGTTTTAAACTCATGATTTTGTATGAAATATCTGTTATGTTTTGATTATATTTTAAGATGAATACGCAAAATGTCCTGCGGTGTGACCGTAACAAAGGTGGACCATTAGACTTACACATGGACAAAATAAACCAGAACTATCTGGAGCAGCTAATAACTGCCGTGGCATTATATTGTATATATTTACATTATTGATATTAGGTTTTAATATGCGCAAAACTAGTAAATTAGTATTTACAGCAAAATAACTTTCGTAACGCAAATGATGTCCTGTGGCGTGACATGGAAAATCAGATTTTTAAACGGCAGTTACATGGACAACTATAGGGGTCCTGAGTCAACCCCCCCTACCAGGAAGCCCCCCAGATGTTGGAATGAACAGTGACTGTTGAAAGGTGAGGGTTTACCTCTGATTAATTTCATAAACTCCACTGTTTCTGTCAGACAATAAATGTGTCATTTTCTGAGAGTCCTGTAGTGTGACAGCTGTAGTTCAACATTTGTACACAATATTTTTCTTAAATTAAACGAGTGATGAAAGTGAATAATCAAATAAAAAAACAGCTGTAAAAAATAATCATATGCAGAATTTTAATGAACATTCTGAAAAAGTACTTCTTAAACTTTAAACATACCTAATTTGTACCTGAAATCAATAATAGTAAAATATGTAAATGTGTGTCACACCACAGGACAAACTGTATCAGAAAAGCTTCAAAAATAATGAAATTATACAAAAGATCAACGGAACACTAGCAGTTTAGAAAAAATCTGCATTTGAACATTATAATTTCATACAACTGTAATCCTCATTAGAACTTTATTAAAAAAAGTACTGTTTCACCCTTATATGTCAAATACCTATATATATATATATATATATATATATATATATATATATATATATATAAATTTATCATCCACGATATTAAATCCCTGGCTGGCCCTTTATAGGCAGGAGCCTCTCTGAGACACAGCTCTGTGTGAAGGTGTCTTTAACAACAAATACTATCAAACAAGAGTCTAAAACACACACTGTCTGAAGGGATTACTGCTTCATTTAGAAGATTTAGTCTTTAGAAGAAAACCCCCCAATATTTGCGATTAATCGCAATTAATGAATTTCAAAATGTGCGATTAATTAGTTAATTTTTTTTAATCAATTGACAGCCCTAATATATATATATATATATATATATATATATATATATATATATATATATATATATATATATATATATATATATATATATATATATATATATATATATATATATATATATATATATGGGTAGTTGACATATGAGGGTGAAACAGTATTTTTATATATATATATATATATATATATATATATATATATATATATATATATATATATATAGGCATGCGCCTCCTCTGAGGCATCCGTTCATAAGTCCTCGTCCTTATGCGCTGGACGCCAGAGAAAAGAGACGCTGGCGCTCCCTGAACGTGAGCGTCTCCGGAGCCGTGCTGGTTTCCTCCTGCTGGTTCCTGTGGGTGAACAATGAGGAACAGTTGGTTAGCCTGTGATGTCTTAACAATGTATTTATGGAGTCTGTCAAACTGTATTTTACTCAGGGATCGCTTTCAAAGGCTTGTGTCTTTTTGAGGGAAGAATGTAATTGCAATAATATATCTTTAACAAAAACAGACATTAAAAGAGAATGCATTAAGTCACGATGAGTATAGAAATGCTGAATATAAATAGCTTGTTTTATATATTTGGTTGGATTTCAATGTTTTACAGTTCAAACTCACTCCTTTGATGACGTGTTGTGAAAGCCTTGACTCCGTCCACTCTGTCTTTGATCTGCCAAGACATGGAAATGTTCACTGTCCAATAAAATAAGAAGTCTGAAGAGCAAAGACTCAATAAATGAACGTGACACTGACCTGTTTTTGTCTCTGCTTGCTTTTCAAACTCTTTCAGTTCTGTGTCCACGTTCCCCGCAGAGATTCTCTTCTAAAGATAAAGGGAAATTAATGAATATAGGTTATTGTGGCTTTTTAAATATCACTTGTATCGTTCAGATGTATAGATCATATACATATGATATAACATATGTGTATATATAACATTGTTGATTGAAGTAAAGACAATTTAAATATTATTTTAGACACTTTTTCCTTTAAGTTGGGAGAAACATTACATTTAACTGTTATTTATGAGACATTTATATTTACTGGTAACATGTCTACATTCCAATCTTGTGGAAATAATATATAGCCCAAATAAATGATAAACATATTTTACTGAGTGTTGTAGGTGGGGTCATGACATCCCATAATCATAGTTATTAGTGTTTGTAGCTGTATCTGTTAGAAATGTGTACTTTTTGATGTTATATTTACAATTTAAATGTATTTTATATGTGATCATGTACCATGCTTGTGTCACTTTTCTTCAATTCACTTAACCCACTTTAGTTAGGGACTTCATTTCCCAGAATACCCTTTGGTAACATAATTTCATTAGAGAAGTATTTAGTGAAGACCTTTTCTTTAGCTTACACCCTCGTGGGTCTTCACCTGCTGTAATGTCACCATCATGTCCAAATCCTCCTCTTCCTCCTCTTCCTCCTCGTCTCCTCCTCTCCGCTGGACCTCCTGCAGCCTCTTCTGAAACTGCCACTCCAGGCTGAGCCTCCGGAGGCGGCCGTTCTCCTCCTCCGAGCGGCTCGCTTTGCCCCGGAGCTCCATCACCTCCTGCTGCAGGAGCTCCACCGCGCGCAGCCGCTGCTGCTTCTCCATCTTCTCGTGCGCCTCCCTCCTCCACGGGTCGGCCCGCCCCCGAGGGTCTCTCGGCTTCGCGGGGGGCTCCAGGAAGGAGACGTGTTTGGTCGGGGTGATGCTCACTTGGGGTTTTGCCGCTTGACCCCCGTGACCCCTGTGAGTGGCGGCTCCCTGCTGCTGGGGGGGGAACCAGCTCTGAGGCCGCTTCCCGGCGGCGGTCGTGGGACACGCGTAGACGGGGTCGTGTCCACGCGCCTTCGGGGTTTGGCTCTGGAAGGTGGTGAGCGCAGGGGGAGGAGGACCGGCGTGTGCGCGCGCCGCCCCGGTCACGGGGATGTCGATGCGCATCGGCGGGTTAGACGGCGTCGGTGTCGGATGCTGTGAGAAGGGAGTCCTCCAGACGCCGGCGCCACTCGCCCGGCGGCCATGCTGCTGCTGCCCCTGCCGCGGTGGAGCAGGGGAACAGAACTCGGAGAGGAGGACGTCGTGAGTGGAAACACTGGAGCGGATGGGGAAAGATGAGTAGTGGCTCAGGGTTTGCTTTGCGCGCTGCTCCTTCTGCTCCCACAAGTTCTGCCTCCCGTCCACCAGGGGGCGCCCGCGGTCCACGCACAAGTCCTCCTGGGACAGAGCGTGGCGCTATAATAGAGAGATTATTTTTTTAGCAACTACAATTGTGTTTATTTTGTACATGTTGAACAATCAGGAGTGGAATAAGCTCCTGTATCAATTACATGAATCTCTAAATATACTTTGTTAAATAGAGAGATTTTGTAATCATTTACCATATTTAATTGTGTGTATTTTGTAAAGTAGGCATTAATTAGGTTTTACAGATGTCTTTCAGACAATTGACATTGCAATTGCTGATGTTTAGATGATGCTCTTTTTAGTTATATATACACATTATACATATTTATAGCAAGAACTGTAAAACATTGGATAAACAAAAAAAAAGACGTAATAAAACAAAACAACTAAAAGAAAATAATATATAATAAAAATAATAATAATGTATTAGATTTATATAGCGCTTTATAGTATTCTCTAAGATGCTTTAACATAGTCGGGGGGGAAACGGTGTGAGACAGACGGACAGGAGACGAATGACAATAAGCAACATACACAGGCACTATATATATATATATATATATATATATATATATATATATATATATATATATATATATATATATATATATATATAGGGAGTGATCTATTCTCTATTGTACATTCATTAATTTAGGAAAATAATATCAGGTCTATGAGGTGTTACCTATGTAACCCATTTCTCCCAATATGTCAAAACTCAAAAGTACTTTGTTAAAGTACAAAATACCAAACTGGACTAAAAGTAGTAATAGTATTACAGTTAGCACACGTAGTTTAATCATGTGTTTCCCAAGCAAGGGGTCAGGCCCCTCTAGAGGGGCCGGAAAGAAGAGAAGACTAAGTTGTGCAACACAAGTGTGTATGTTATTGAAATAAAAATGTGTGAGAAGAGAGAAATGGGCACTGCTTGTTTTGCAAGATAAATGTGGCGAAGTAAAAGTATAAAGTAGTATTAAAAAAAATAATAATATGCAAATAATGTGTTTAGTTACTATCCACTAAGTGTTGACTTCTTCGTGAATAGTAAATATGACGCAGCGTTATGATGCCAGAGGGACGTTAAGACTCTGGAACGGAGACTTACCATGAAGGTCCTCTGAGGGCAGTACCGTCCTTCTAAAGGCCTCAAAGACACGTTCAATGTTCGCTGGGGTCGACGGCTTTCCGATGCGTTCTTGTCCGGCGATGCCGGGATTGGAAGTGTCAAATATTCCCTGTGAACTGTCTAAATATGGACACAAAAAAGGTAATTCTGTCAAACAAATTCGGTTAAAAACAACAATTTCTTAATTTAAAAATATATATATATATATATATTTCTTTATGTCTTAATGAATTAAAGGGATAAATCTGTAACAATCTCACATCAGCACAAAGGTCAACACTGGAGACGGCCGTCGTGTCGTCCGCTCTCACGACAGGGTCGACGGGTTCATCTCCATCCCCGGGGGAAATACCCGCTGAAATAAGGAGATGTTGTTCCTCATGACTCCCCTTCAGGCATTAAAACATATTTCACTTGCAAGTTTTTACTCTCCGATCCCAGCAGCGGTGCTATACGCGACGACAACAGAAGTGCACCCACTGTTCATGTCGGGGTTGGAGCGGTACAGTCGTCGGTTCCTCTGCGTCGCCTCGTCTTTGGACCGCTCGCTGCCTCCCTGGAGGCGTTCTGACGGACCAGGATCCACATCTCGGTACAGCATGAGCGCTTTGCCGTTGGGCTTGGTGTGGCTTGTACCGCCTTGGGGGAAAAGGAAGGGATAAAAAAGGTCTAAATGAAGTCATGGCCATCAGAAGTGGAGAAAAAAACCCATGGTTGAAGTTCTCTGGTGTTTCCACCTGGTGTCGGGTCGCTCAGCAGAGCCTCCAGGCCGCGGTAGCTCGCTCCGAACTTTGCGACCTGTAAGGTCACGACGGGGCCGGTTTGCATCATAATAGCTGCCGCCCTAAATCAATAGAAGAATTATGTTTTATTAAATATCAAAGACTGTATATCCTTGGATATTTTGTGTTAGATTAAAAAAAATAAAACTCATTTAGGTTGAATGACTTTTTTTCAAAGTCAGGATTGAGCTTCTATACCTGGGGAAACTTCCACGGGGGTTAAAAAAAACGTATTTGGATATCTAGATAATAATGTCTAACCAAACACACAGTTGTGTATTTTATCACTTTAATTTCATGAGAAAATCAAGAAGCGTTTACAGCAGCTGTGCTAGCCCCTCTGTAACTGTGTATTTAGGCGTGCTTTAGCATGTTCACCATCTTAGCGTAGCGCACGCTTGTTGGTCATGTGACATTGCACACATTAAAGTTTTGACCTGATGATGGCGCCAGATGAAAAGTCATCGTCGACGTTATTACAAATCCTCCTGAGGAGAGGTGAAAGAACCTTTACACAGCCCACCTTTCTTGGCTGAGGCCGACCACACTTTGACCATCCACCCTCAGCAGCTGGTCCCCGGCTGTTAACCGGCCATTCTGCACAAAGTAGAGATTTGACGTGTATCAGGATAATCAATCCGTGCGTAACTCCATTCAGTTCTTCTGTACACTGCACATCTCAAAGTAATATGAATAAAAAAACATGTTGAGCTCACCATCTCCGCTGGTCCTCCCTTGACAATGGATTTGATATAAATCCCAAGGTTTTCTTGCCCTGCTCCCTGTGACCAAATAAGAGGGAGGGGCTTAATTAGTTGAGGCATTTAGCAGGTATTGTTTGCTTGTTTGGTTTGCTCACCTTTGCAGCCACAATGCTGACCCCCATGCCGCTGTTCAGAGGTTTATTCAATGTGATAGTCACGACGTCTGGCTCTCCGTGTGCCGCCTATGGAGGAGAACATAAAGATGAGTATATGATATCAGGGTTTTTCCTGCATAGAGAAAATGTGGGCGCGCGCCGGAGCTTTTTTCCCGAACGCCTATGACAAATCCTGACCGCCTAAGGAAAAATAAATAAATTGTAATTTAATTTAAAAAAAGGTGCGCGAATGGACAGGACGGCCAGCTGCTGATTACGGCAATGCAAGCGCCGACATAGGAGTGTCAACAACTCTTCTTCAGAGCACCGAAGACCCATTTTGACCCAGGAAAAACCCTGGACATGTATCCTCCATTCATGTTATGTTAAAATGAAATGATACGTGATGTGTTTTTACTGACCGAGCATGTGCTCTCTGCGGAGGAAGTCGATTCACTGAAGTGCACGGTCCAATCGCCTTTAGAGTTCGGCTGGGATGTTAGAAAGCAGAGTCCTGGAAGAGAAATAACCATTTTCCAGTGTGTTTATGTTAGACGACGACGTCCCTGGTATGTTGCAATATGTTCGCATTCTGCAAAAAAAGGCAGACGATTCAGAATCACAAACCTTTTCGGCAAATTGGCTCCAAAAATTCCCTAAGCCCCGGCGGGATTCCTCTCACAGTGTCACAGGAGTATCCTCCCTCCGGCAGCAGGAAGGGCAGATGTAGGTCGAGGCTTTCTTCCAGCTGGATGTCCCGTCCTTCGCTCCGAATCAGGTTATCTGCTGAGGCCTTCGCGGCCGTCACCACAGCATCGATCAAATCCTGCAGCGAGGATGACAAGTTCGGATCACACGGCGGAAATCTTTCAGGAAACGGTCGTTCTAGTGTATGGATTGGCATTTGTCATTCTGTGACAAGGCTTCAGGGAAGCAACATTCAATCTGCCTCCTGTGACCCTGAGCAAAAATACTGAAACCCCTCAACCCCCGGAGAGGTAGAGAAGTACAACATTAAAGTGATCTTGTACTTATATCGTCCCAGTGATTGAACTTGCAGTACCAGTGGTAAAAGTCTCAGTATAAACTGTTACTGTAGTAAGAGTCTGGTGTAAAGTACAAGGACATTCTCTCAGGGACTGTACTAGCACAGTGTTGAGGTACTTTTACTGAGCTTGGCTTGGTTTCACTAGTGATAATTTTCACTCCTAATTTAGTACAATTACTTTACATCATTAAGTTATGTACATGGAAATTAATTTGCGAATATCCAATAATATATAATAACAATACAGACATTCTTCTGTAAAGTACATTTACTTGAGATACTTCAAATAAAATTAGTTGATACTTGTTTCCTAGGCTTACTTTTGGACTAGTATTATACTAGTGTATTGACATTAAATACTTCCCGTCATCAGGATGTAGCATTTTGCTTGTAGCGGTAGTGATTTTGTAATAGAAGCAGTATCTGTACTCGTATCAGCAAGTCAATTTGAATAGGCTATTAAATACATATGTTTAGGGGTTCAACTTAGCTTTTACACAAGTTGCTAAGAGATGTAGCACTTAACTTACATGACGGCTAGCCGTTAACTAACTAACGCTATGAATGCTAACGTTCCACCAACTGCTCCAAATGTTTGACGTCACTTAAAATTATGAGTCTAGTGTTTTCTGTCCTGTGACCTGCTACGACTACCGTTTAATTTCTGAAAGCTAAAGTCCTCCTTGTTGCTAATATTAGTTAGTAAGTTAACTCTAGTTGATGTTTTGGCGATGTTCAGTTTGTGTTTGTCAAAGCTAACTAACGCTATGAGGCTGGCGTTGCTGCTAGCTAACGTTAAAACGTTCCTGTCCTCTTGTGGTTGATAATGTAATTGGACCCACTGGCTGCTTTATGCTTTTATGCTAACATTACTATTTCCGCCAAACCTTCGCACTGGTATTACATGGGAATTCATTTTAGTTTGGTTGTTTGACACAAACCAAAAGAGTGTCTTTTTATTTATCCATGTAATATATAATGTTAGCTTATTTATTTTGAACACAAACTACATGCTCGTCACAAAACCTAGCTAGCATCTGTTTGTCTGACAATCGGTCAAGTGCATCAAAATAGTTTTCATTTTGGATTGTATTGATTTTGGATTTACACAATGGGAAAAGGCATATATTTTCATGCGTTTTGGCCTTTCATTTACACAAAAACGGAGGTTTTATCACGGAAAACGATCATTTCTAAAAACTCAGTTTTTGTGTTTGCGTGTGAACGAGGTCAAACAGAGTTTTAGGTGGTCAAACGTCACAGTATGCGACAAAAAATGCTTCACGTCACGTGAGCGTCCTATGCAGACGTAGGCGGACGGCGTATTTATGCGGGTTCATATAAACAGAAACTTTTTTTTAAACAACCTTGTGTGGAAAACGAAGGGGCAGAAATATTTGTTATTGTAAATACCCGGCCATGTGTAAATGTGGCCTAACTATCATGTCATTCCAGATCCTGCTTCCCATCTCCTCAGTCCAGCTCCCTTCACCTGCCTCTGATCACCTCGTTAGTCCCTCATTACTTTCACCTGGTCTTCATGCCCATCTCACCTGCAGCCTATTCCCTCGTTAGTCCCTGTCTACTGAGGTTCCCTCACTTCCACTTGTCCTCTGCCAGATTATCTTGTGTTTCTCAGTCCAAGCCCTTGAGCGGTCCACTGTCTTTTTGTTTATTCTGTCTCTTCCATTTCTGACGATACTTTCAGTAAAAGATCTTTATCAGCATTTTCTGACCTGAGTCCTGCATCTGGGTCTACCCTAATCCCGTCGTGACAGAATTTACCTAATCAAACAAAGATGATAGCTGGAAATGAGCTAAAATCTCCTTGCTTGTTGTGTACTGCTCAAGAAAATATAAACGCACTATTGTGTTTGTTCGCTGTGGAAGTTTGAACATATTTAAATGAAAGAAACTCCAAGAGATTCTTATGTACACCAGCAGCTCACCATTTCAAACAGTTTAGCATGTGTGGGTTTCATGCTGTTGGTATTCATAGTGGTGAAATATGAAGTATGTTACTAGGTTATTATAATAGAGGGCCGAATTATATGGTTATGGCTTTTGCACACATCCCATTCACAAAATGATTTCCTTGTAATATCGGCTTAACGGGAAACTCGACATGTATTTTGTCAAGTAGGTCACACACACCTCATATCATGCAAAATATAAGAGAACTATTTCACTCACATGCAATGGGTTTAATGTGACAACTCACTTTACTAGTAATCATCTATTATTCAGGATCCTATTCATCATTGTTAATTATTCATATTAAATCTGTACAGTTCGGTGGTTGCGGCAAACCATAAGCCTATATCCAGCCTATGATTAATACTTACATCTCGACACACTATTTGTCAGACAGGATTTGCAACAAAAAGCAGCAACGTAGTGGTAGTTTCAAACAGGTAGAACAGCGGAGGCGTGAGGGGAAGTGGAAGAACACTCACAGCCGTAATGTGAGGTTCATTTGCTGCATAGAGATAGCCCGATAGCAACGTCTGCAGCTGCAGGGAGTTCAACTTGAAACAGGTATTCTGGATGGCCTTCACGTCTTGCATCGAGTACTTGTTCATGGTCAGGAGCGTGGTTGCCTAGAAACAGCAAGGCGATGCTATTTTAACGGCTCGTAACGACTGAAATATGTGCTCTGACAAGTAAATACAAGCTGGAAAGCATAAACAGTATCAGAAATATATTATCTTACAAAGACGATCATACAATACACATATAAAAAGAGCATTTGATTGTCAGTTTTAAGTCAATTAAATTTAAATTCAGTTTATTTTATATAGCCCAGTATCACAAATTCCGAATTTGCCTCAGGGCTTTTCAATCTGTACACATACCCTGACCTTTGACCTCACATCGGATCAGGAAAAACTCCCAAGAAATATAAAAAAAACTTTCACAGGAAAAAAAAAAGAAGGAATAAACCTTCAGGAGAGCAACAGAGGAGGATCCCTCTCCAGGATGGACAAAAGCTATACTGAGTTTTACTGAGTTTCGGGGGTAGTAGAAGACATTAGATCCATATGTCATAAAAGCCCAGCGGTATCTTTACCGTCGCGTAAAAAATGCGGAAGGTAATGTTTTGATCGCCGTGTATTTGTATACGTGCGTGTTATTCGTATAAGTCAAAAAGTATTAAACCGAATCGCATGAAATTTGGTGGGATGATTGTTTATTATCCGGGAACCATTTGATTAGATTTTGGGATCGATCGGGTCAAAGGTCAAGGTCATGAAAAGGTCAAATCTTCTTGAATGGCATGAAATCTGGTGGGATGATTGGTTATTGTCCGGGGACCATTTGATTAGATTTTGGGATCGATCGGGTCAAAGGTCAAGGTCATGATAAGTTAAAAATCTTCTTTTTACCATAGCACGGTCAATTTATATCCAGTTGGCATGCAACTAATGTCAACATTTTCATAGTTCAATGTCCAATCTTGTGATATGCGAAGGTATGCGCTCTACTGAGTGCCCATTCTAGTTTATATGTTGTATTATTCGGAAGTCTAGTGCAAGGAGGTGCTGACCTGTATGATGTGTCCGAGGTGGCAGTGGGCAGCCAGCTCCAGGCCCTGCCTCTCCGCCCAGGCTTCGATGGCCGTGAGCCTCTGGCGGAGAGCAGCTCCCCAGTAGTGGGAGCGCAGGCCGCGGCGAGCGCCGGCCTCCGGGCCAGTGAGCCGGTTGAAGAGCCAGACGCTGATGAAATGGAAGAGTTGGGAGAAGAGCTGGATGGTCAGGGCGGCGTTGACCCGACAGCGGCGTAGAAGGGACATGGCATTCATCAAGGTGTTCAGCACCATCTCTAAAGAGGCAAAACGGGGACAGTTTTTGAACAGCGAGGCGACATCGGCTCTTCCAAGAGTTTTAAATAATGCGTCAATAACATAAGTATGACTATCCAAATGTAAAAACATTTACCTATACCAGCGGGCAGTTTTCCGTGTAGCTCAGGATCAATAAAAAAGGTTGGCAAGTGCTTCCGTAACTCATTCTGCAGACACTGCAGCAGGCGGCTTGGAGGAATAAAACACACACACAACTTTACTCTCTACATTTTACGGCCTTTAACCAATAAGCTGCATATTTCTATTCGTTGTATTGGTAGTAGTTTGGTATATCTATCCTGCCCGCTCTGTTCTGAAGTACATTACACTACATTATATTTCATTTAGCAGATGCTATTATCCAAAGCGACTTACAATAAGTGAATTCAACCATGAGGACAAACTCAGAACAAGAAGAATAAAAAAGTGACATTTCTTCAAGAAAGCCAAACTACAAAAAGACCATAAGTAATATAATGAGTAATACCATAAGTAATATCATGAATAATACCATAAGTAATACCGTGAGTAATACCATGAGTAATACCATAAGTAATACCATGAATAATACCATAAGTAATACCATAAGTAATACCATAAGTAATATCATAAGTAATACCATAAGTGATACTATGAATAATACCATAAGTAATACCATGAATAATACCATAAGTAATATCATGAGTAATACCATGAATAATACCATAAGTAATACCATAAGTAATACCATGAATAATACCATAACTAATACCATAAGTAATACCATAATTAATACCATGAGTAATATAATGAGTAATACCATGAATAATACCATAAGTAATACCATAAATAATACCATAAGTAATATCATGAGTAATATAATGAGTAATACCATGAGTAATAGCATGAGTAATATCATGAGTAATACCATGAATAAGTGCCACTGAAGTGCTAATCTGTTTTTATTCAACATATAGTCGTAGAAGATGTGTTTTTATGTATCCTAAGTAAGTGAATTGTTAGATAACACATTGTCTACAGACAATATTTAAAGATCAAGAAGGAAGAATAAATGCATGTGGAAGTAACACAGTGTTGAAGTTCTTGTGTGTTCTGTATGGTTGAGATTTAGTTCAATGTTGCAACTGCATAAAACACAAGTATCAGATGTGATTTGTGGCGTTTCTAAGATGGACGATGCCTGACTCTAGACATCCGGGTCAGCGGGCCGAGCAGTGCGGGGCAGCGGCTCTCGGTACCTGTACGCTCTGTGCACCAGGTGGGACAGGTCCAGCTGACTTTTCCGCGTGAGCGCGCCGAGGTCTTTGTCACGCTTGAGGAAGTTCAGCAGCTCGGAGGAGTTGGCCATCCAGAAGGCCAGAGCGCCGGCGCCGGCCTGCTGTCTCTGCAGGGGGCCAAACACGACAGCTTCAGTGTCACGTCACAGAACACCGGCGTGTCGGCTTTACTCCCTCGCGCGTGAGGCGGGTGACAAAGGGTTCTCGCTCTTGCCTGGATGACCTCCGAGGTCGCGGCCACCATTTTGCTCGCGGTCGAAGCGACGCCGTGAGCGCAGAGCGGCGAGCCTCGGCGGCGGTGGCGTTGCAGAGCGAAGCGTCCCGCGGCGTAGAGCGCGTAGGCGGGCGAGAGCGGGAAGTGAACGGTGGAGCTGTTGGTGTAGTGCAGGACCGCGGAGAGGAAGGCGGCCTCCGCTGCGCAGGAGGAGACGCCATGATTACCACGAGGGTCAAAACACTGGAGGGAAAGTTGTTTTTTGGGGGTTCATAAACTTACAGCTGTCACAGAATTTAATCCCGATCGGTAATCCGGGTTGATCGGAAAAATTGGGGTAAAGATCTCCCGTGTGTTTTCCTCCTGAGTTTCATCAAACAGAAGAGTCGTCATCATGTAGTCGTGATTGGAAGGGAACTACACTTGAATAAACTACACACACACAAATGATGGTTCTTAAATGGTTCTTTAAAAGGCTTTGGGGTTTTACGAAGAGTCATCACCTACTGAAGAACCTTTTTGGAAATGGTGCCTTAAAGAACCATATTTTAGGTTCATTAAGACACTTTTATAGGTTCTTTAAAGAACTATCTAAGGAAATGGTCCTTTAAAGATCCTTGTTTTGAAAGGTTCTTTGTAGAACCAGAAATGGTGCCTTAAAGAACCATTTTTTAAGGTTCTTTGAGACACTTTTATAGGTTCTTTAAAGAACTATTTTAAGGAAATGGTTCTTTAAAGATCCTAGGTTTGAAAGGTTATTTATAGAACCAGAAATTGTGCCTTAAATAACCATTTTTTAAGGTTCTTTGAGACACTTTTATAGGTTCTTTTATGAACTATATTAATGGAAATAGTTCTAGAACCCTGGTTTGAAAGGTTCTTTTAAGAACCAGAAATGGTGCCTTAAAGAACCATGTTTATGTTTCTTTGAGTCACCTTTATAGGTTCTTTGTATAACTATTTAAGGAAGTATAGTTATTTAAAGAACCCTGGTTTGAAAGGTTCTTCGTGGAACCAAACATGGTTCTTCCATGGCATCACTCTGAAGAACCATGTTTGGTTCCAGATGCCCCCTCAGTGTGTCTGTGTGTACATGTTGGTGTTATGAGAATGCACTGCTCATCATTTCTGTTCTCCTACTGACCCGCCGGCCTCGGTTGCTTTGTTTTTCCCGCGCAGCTCTTTTCTCTCTCATGGCTCGACACACAGACGCCGTTGTTGTTGTTGTTCAGTCGCTTTTCAGTTGACCTGGATATATATACACATATATATATATATTAAAGAGTAGATTTCATTCTGACCGTGAAGCCTGAAGCAAAACATCCGGACTATGAAAATGTGACTTTGAACACGTTTACCCATTTTTGTGTTTCTCTTTGTTTTTCTCTTTCCTGGACAGCGTCCTCTTGAAGCTGCGGATCAGGCCGCCCTTTTCCTTCTCGCGCGTGGAGAAAGCAACAGATGTGAGGCGAGGTGAAGAGAGAGAGAAACATGCAGACGGTTTGAGCGGTACCTCCAGACGCTCCTCGTCTTCCCTGAGCACAAAGCGTCCTTCTCCGTTGTCCGCGGTCCAGTTCAACTGCACCGCCAGAGGCCTCTCGTCCAGGGCCAGTTTACGTTCTTATTCAACAGGGAACAAAAGCCAACGGTCAGAGCGGGTCCTTAACTCGACAACAACCTAATGATGCAACGAACAATTATTTTCTATATCAGTTCATCTTAAGAAGTCTTTTTTTTATTTGATCTAGTTTCAAGTTTCAAGGCTTTTTTTTTTTGCCGTTTGTGTTTCTTGACCAACAGTCCAGACAACATCGGAAATCTAGTGCAGTCAACAGTTTAGAAATAACACTATAATAAGAAAGAAAAAAATAGAAAAGTAGAAAATAAAACAATATATGGTAATATGTACAAGAACAAGAAAGGTGGTAGTATGTACAGTTTTGAATTTCAGATAGTTCAAAAACCTCCCAAATATTAAATGTGCTATGAAATGACAGCAAAGTTGTGTATTTTGTTTATATATAATATACAAAACAGAAAGACTGAAATGGTATATGTAGAAGCAAAAAATGCTTATATATTCCAATCCTCAATTATTATGATCAAATAAACCAGATAATTAATATAAAATAAAGAAAAAGAATAAAGAAAATAATATAGCACCTTTAAAAACAATATTTACAAAGTGCTCCACAGAGAGTCAAAGCAGAACAAGTGGAATAGTAAGAAACTAATATTATATTTAAAAGTATATATTAAAATTTAAAACATTTAAAATTAAAATAAATAAATTAAAAACCAAATAAATTACAAATAAATTAAAAACAGACAAACTAAATTATGCAAAAAGTATGCATAAAAGACTAGATCACTTAAAAGCTGTTCTATAAAAATGGGTTTTAAGAACTGATTTAAAAGAAGCTACTGATTCTGAGAGCCTTATTTCTATCTAATAAAAAAAAAGGACATCTTCATATCACACGAGTCGAGCGGTCACCTTTATTGCCGTGGATCACGTACAGGGAATAGCCGGTGGTCAGCGTCTTCATGTCAGGCCTGAACTTCTCGGCCAGAGCTTCGACGACGTGGCGAGTTGAAGAGACGCTGCAGACGCGAAGACACTTGGTGGCCACGTTTCCTCCGCCGCGGTCCTCAAAGTAGAAGCGCTGCACGCCGTGAAACTCCAAGTGCTGCCACAAAACAAGGGGAGGTTTCTGTGAACGTTGCTCTGCCTCTCCTGACGTGTGGTGGAACCATATTGATGAACAGGCTTTAGAAGGAAGAGGGTATGTTTCTCTTTTCGTGAAATACTGCTTTTGGATTTAGGAATGTGTTAAGCTTTCAAATACACTCTGTAAACATGGTAATTAATATCTACTGAATAAATAAGACAAAACTTCACGTGATAAAAAACAAAACAATGTGCATTTTTTATTACACTGAGCTCAATTTAACAATTGTTATTTCTTAATTACATTTCACTTTATTTTGTTTGAATAAAATCATCTGTGAATCACTTTCAACTTTAATTATATTTCAGAGTCAAAGATGCAGGAAATTTATTAATTTATTAATTAATCAGCTCTCAGAGGAATGCAGCTCAGGGTGGTAATGGATGTGTAATCAAGCACTTTACTGATTCTCTTTTGTGCGACTAATTCTTACTTCAACATATTCTTTTGTTAGAGTAATTTTTGTCCTGAATTCTTTCCACAGAATGCAAATATTACGTTTCACGAAAAAAAATCTTCTTTTTTTTATGAAAAAGGTTGATTGAACAATCAGTTTTTATGGAAAAGTGTATTACTCCATTCAATTTTGCCAGAGCAGATAAGTTCCTTTTATTCTTACCTTTCAAAATAAAAGCCCTAGACGTACAGTATACACAGCATAACTTATTTCCCAGAAGAAAATTCACTCTGAGCTTTTTCGTGAGAACAAAAATCCCTAAAATAGTTTACAGTAGTTCAGGCTCAGTCTGTGAGACGCTGACCTGGATGATCCAGATCCTGGTAGTTTGTCTTTTCGACTGAAAAATATTTCTCATTGTCATTACAGACGGTACGAATAGTTTAATGCAAAAGTATTTCATATGTTGGTGTCGTTAATTCGTCACGCCCCCGGTGTGTAAAGGCCTCAGAGATACATCTAAATCTGGCATTGGCAGCTTGTACAGAGAATCAGGTGAACATGAAAGTCACCGGAGCATTTATATGAACCCCGTCTGATGTCTGCAGGCGACTCACCTCATCAGGTTGACTTATTTCAAACAAGTCCAGTCTGTTGTTGTTCCACCGTCTGATGACTTCGGCTAATTTCGCCCGTTCTTCCCCCTCTGGCATTTTCTCACCAACCTTGAAATGTCCTGTCTGACCGACCGCTGAAGAGTTTCTCCAGGAAAAAAAAAAACAGCGAGGACAACCCTGTGACAGGAAAGTGTCTATCTGTCCTCGGTGTTGTATCTATTAGGACACCACCCCTTCTTCAATCTATTCCCCATTAGTTATACACTCATTGTCCTGGGCAGTGAATTCTTATACATAATTGCCTGCTCGCCTCATTTAACGGGTCAGTGGATCTCCGTTATGCGAGGCCGACAGTTTCCTAATCATACTCCGTCCCAAGCGATTCCCCATCTCTCTCGTCCGCAACCAAATTCAATGTGTCGTTATCTTTTTTAATCTTCATCATCTCATTTCCGTGAGGAAAAAAATGCATGTTTTGGTGTCTAAAAAAAAGTTTTAAGCGCACAATTGTTGTCACCGTTATCGCTTATTTGAACCAGAAGTGGCCACGTGACGCCGAGGGTCTCGTATAGTCGCCATGAGAGATTTCCATCCTCCTTTTTTCCCCGTAACTATACATATATTTACGCTTGAGGGAATCCCACTTCTCATGCATACCAGTAATATAACACAATTTATGGTTCCATGTCTTCCCATTCAGTCCGCAGGATGAATGTAGGGCAGCTTTTGTTGGCTGCAGTGAAGCTGTCCGGCGGACGTACAATGGAACAAAAGCCTGAACTAAACCAACCCTCAATTACATATAGTTTACCACTTAAATAACTTAACAATCAAGGGTATTGTTGTCTGGATTTTGGAAAATGCAGAGAACACGCCTTTCGGGAGGAGAAACATACGATAGAATACCACTATGATCTAGTTGAGGAACATGAACGAGGCTACGTTATCCACGTTATTAATTTGTATTTGCATTATGACATTGAAAGGTGTCAAAGGTACATAAATAATCTTCCACATTTAGTTATAAAAGAAAAACAGTTGCGAAATCTTACAAGAGATACACAGTTTAGAGTCCAGGAGAGTCAAACTAATTTTCACCGCGGGCCACATCGGCGTCGCGGCTCCCTCTTAAAGGGCCAGTGTACCTGAAACACGGTATATAGACGTAATCCTTACCATGTATATACTTTTTAATTTTGTTATTGTATTTTTCTTACTGTTTTTTTACATTTTTATTTTTCTAACTGCTCACTACTGAGCACCTGCTACTGTAAATCTACAATTTCCCCACTGAGGGAATAATAAAGGATTATTTTATCTTATCTTATTTTATTTGATAAACTACTTCCCGAACATCGTGTGAAATAACTCTCTTTGCATTTGATTATTGTTTATTTGTTCACAAGAACATTTCTCTAATATAAACAAAAATATATTTAATTTGAAACCTTCAAAATAAAAACACAGCATAGTTTTCTTAACTGTCAGGTGATTATGTGTCTTTCAAGCCATGGGGGGGGGGGGGGGGGGTGATACTGATCATCTCCACTTGTTGGTCGGATCGGTTCATTTTGATCTTTTCACAGAATTTTATAGTTAAAATGTTCAACAAATAATACAATAACTTTCCAGGTTATCAACACTTCAATCATATAATCAAGCTGCATCCTTGGACTTGTCTTTTCCTCTGTCAGAAAACAAAAATACACAAGAACAAAATACACAAAAGACATGACCCTGTCATTAATGCACCTGTCTAATTAAAAATCTATTTACAAGCATAGTCTCGTCAGATTCGGAGAATTTCACCCTTCGCGGCACCTTTCACGCGACCTTCCCCTCCTCTCGACACCTTGATGCTGTGTCTGCTGGATTTATTTACCTTCCTCTTTTATTATTTATCCTCACAAACATTTTGGGAAATAGAGTTATATTTCTTGTCTTCTTGTGGTTTAGCACTATTTTTTAAAGAATCATCCAAGCTCTCTCTATCTCTGGCAACCACGCCACCCGTCAGTACGTCGACATCATCTCAAACATCCTCAATGAATTATACCGATTTCTGGCCAAACCTCGCAGCACTACTGGCATATTTTGAGGAAAGTGTAAGTCTCTGAGTGGAATAAAGCAAACAGGATGCAGAGTCCTCCAGGAGGAGGGCAGTAACCGGGCAGGATGAACATACTGGTGCAGGAGAACTCCATCACTGCAACAACACCCCCTGTAAGAGCCAAATGCATGATTTAATTTGTTATAATAATTTAGTTTTAAAAGATTTAAAAAGGTAACTGAATATAAATCATTTTCATCATGATTTGAAAGAATGTTTAGTTCAATCATTTAGTATTGTATTTAAAAGTTGAATAACTCGTCAGAATACAGGCTCCCAATCAGGTGACGTCATGTCATTATAACACCTGCGTGTTGGACTGTCAGTGCTGATTTGAGTTCAAAGATGTTAGAAGCAACCTTGTGACCATGTACGTTTTTGTTTAGTAAACACTTTGCTCAAGCTAAAAATAAATAAATAAATACACGGCGATCAAAACACAACCTTCCGTATTTTCAACGCAAAGGTAAATATCAATGAATAATCAATATTACTTTACAATAAAACTATATACAAAAGTCAAAATAAATAGTTCCAACAGTAGGTTTATATTTTCGGTTTATATGTCTTGATGTGTTCTCTTGTTTCAGCTGGTAGAGGCGGAGATAATTTGAACTTCTTTATACGCTTGATATTTGAGATGTTTATTACTTAATGGTACATTCCAGTTCATTAGTTGATTCATATTTCATAAGAAGAATCTTAATTTGCAAAGTAGTCTAACTAGTAATAATGTCAAAGAACAGGAGTGGGGGTAAAAGTGTAACAGATTAACTCCACACCTCCCTTTGTTTGTTAGTTGTTTTCATCCCGTCTCTCTAACTATCACGTCATTCCAGATCCTGCTTTCCATCTCGTCAGTCCGACTCCCTTCACCTGCCTCTGATCACCTCGTTAGTCCCTCATTACCTTCACCTGGTCTTCATGCCCATCTCACCTGTTGCCCATTCCCTCGTTAGTCCCCGTCTACTGAGGTTCCCTCACTTCCACTTGTCCTCTGCCAGATTGTCTTGTGTTCTCAGACCGAGCCCTTGAGCGGTCCACTGTGTGTTCGTTGATTCGTTCTGTTTCGTTCCTGATAAGACTTTAAGTAAAGCACCTTTATCAGCATTTTCTGTCTCCTGAGTCGTGCATTTGGGTCCACCCTAAATCCCCTCGTGACAAAAAGTACAATATGTTCCTCTGAGATGTAGTGGACTAGAAATATAAAGTTGGAAATAGTTAAAATTGTACTTAAGTGCAGTACTTGAGTATCATACATGAGAGCTCAACATTATTGATGGAGTGTAAAGTTCCTCTTATTTTTAGCTCTCAAAGAGCCCCAGAATGATCCGTGGGGGAACACGCCGAGCACCTTGGAGGAACCGAAAGACCAGCGGCGGTTACCATGGAGACAGCATTACCCCAATACCTGAGATACCGAGGCCGACCAGCGGTGCAATGAAGCGTGTCTTTCTGCCAAACCCGTCACGAGACCAGTGTTGGTGTCATGTGAACTCATTTAAAACTAAAATGATGGAAAGTGGTGCAACAATGTCTCAGATAAAAGGCCTGACTGTATTTCTTTACTCTATGGAAAATGATTTCTCCCCGCTTTATTTATTAATAGTTTTTTTACGATGGTATTGTCTCTGTTTCTTTATTTGCATGTGTTTTTTGTTTTTTTTACTTTTCTTTATACAAAGAATCTGAACCTTTTCAATATGTGTATGTGAGATTCTGAACACTAATAATATATATATATATATATATATATATATATATATATATATATATATATAAAAAAATGAAACTAAAATGATAGTGAGGGGAAATTGTAAAAAAAAAAGAAAAAAGAAAAAGGGTTTTTATAACAGATTATATTAGAAAACCTGATTTCTCACAGACCAACGAGAACTAACAGGACTCAAATGATCTGATCTGAAATGTATCAGAAATCTTTCGACGTTGTCCAATGTTGGCGCAGCCTCATATTTCTAACACTCGTTATGTAATAACACACAAACCCACCTCAGAAATAACAGCGCTGGGACTTTCATCAAACAGCCATCTGCCACCACGAGGCACCAGCTGGGTCGCACTATGAGCCGGCGGCCCGGTCCAGTTCAATGCACCATGCTTCGGCAGTCCGCAGATTCTCTCTCCAGCCACATTGCTCCTGCAGGAGCTCGGGACCAGGACCTCAACATCAGTGGGTTTGTGAGTGTGCCAGAAAGCATCAGTGGAACTAAACCATCGCTCTTCTTCTGAAAAGGCCCAGAGTCTCCTGTGTGTTGAACGAGGGCTGAAACAAGATGCTGAGGAGACGAGCGGAGCGCGGGGTCAAAGTAGGAAGCATACAGTCGGTGATACACGTGCACGGACTGCTCGGCAAAGCCCTGGACCCGTATGAGGTAGAGATAAGGACCGGATGAGAGTTTAATTTTCATATAAAAAAGGCGAGGCAACACACGAGAAGTACAAAAACGATTTATAATACAAATAATACAACTAATCATTGCGATTAAGAAGCTGAAATGTGATTTTAAAAGTGCATTATGTTTTTCTATCGAACAGCTTTATATATCACTTCATGATTTCTCGTCTTCTGCAGCTTTTAGAAAAAGAAAAAAAAGAACTTTGAGTAAACAACTCATCGCTCTGAATCCGCGCTGCGATACGAAGCTCTGCGTTTACTTGTTGTCTGAACATAAATGATACTTATAGACTGTTCCTCTACTGGACGTGTGTTCGTAACCTTCCACGGATGGATTCTGCTCAATGTGGATTCTCTACATGATGAATGTGTGAAATGTAAATGAATAATGTTTTTATCTTCTCGTCGACCGGAGGTGGTTTGAAGAAATAGATGATGAAGAAGAATCTCCGAGTGAAACTGTACTTTGCAAGACAATTCAGTTTATTCTTAAAGGTACAGGCGCCCGTCTGGAGACTCTCAGGAGGCCGAATTTGAGAGACGTCTGCTGATAATGCGTTCTACCACGAGCTTTATACACAACAAACAAGGAGGTGTTCATTACTCCCGGCCTTCGTGGTCCAATCACACGCAGGCATAATAACCTCATTCTAGAAATGATCTACTACCCCCCCCCCCCCTGTTTCGTTAAACACACAGCTTCTTATCAGTGGAAACAAAAAGTCTTGTTCTGCTGGAGCACGTTTTAAAGAGCTGTTTGAGAGAGAACGCTCGTATAATATTTTTATGAGTTTTGTCAGGCACGAGCATCGATTTAGTAATAACTTATTTATCACGTAGAATCAATGCAAAACACTTTTTGTGCAACACAAAACTGCCAGAGTGCCCCCAGTAAAAGGACTTTTTTTTTTGCATTTGTTGAGCGTAAAATAACTCAAACGGCCACATTTATCCGTGTTGTAATTGTTCCCGCTCATGGCCTTGCGCCTGAATTATGTTTATAGTACCAGCGTTTTAAGCTCTGTTTGGTCATCTATTGCAGAAATTCACCTTATTAACTTATCTCATCTTTTAGAGCGCGATGTCGCACCTTTTGACTTTCTATCCTAAGAAGCAGATATTCAGTGTGGCAGCGAGTCTTTGGAACACTTTGGATCTGTGAGTTTGAAAAGGAATAAAAACTCCGATGGAGTCGGACTTCTCGTAAATCTCGAGACATCAGGATCAAACACTGAACACGAAGCGTTGCCATTTTCCTTTTTATTGCTATGAATCTCACACGAGCCACGTTCCTCCACCGCCGTCAGCCGCCAGCGTTAATCGACCGACTCCATCTCCAGATCTCTCTGTTCTTGGCGAGCGTCCTCTTCGGCCTCCTGGAGCTGCTCGCCGTTGGTCTCCTCCGCCTGGTTCTCCTCCGGCTCCTCGGAGGCGCCTCGTGATTGGCCGACGACCGTTTCCGTGGGGACGACGTGAGAGATTCTGAAAGAGCCGGCGATCTCCTCCACGCGGCTCTGCTCGGCCTTCAGTTTCGCCAGTTCCTTGGTCAGTGGAGTTTTGGGGGTCGCGGGGGGGTCGGCGGGGGCAGGGGCCGCCGTTTCCTGGACGTGGTCTTCGTCTTTGGGGACTTCAGGGGTCTCCGGCTCCTCCTCCTTCTTCTCGGCGGGCCCGGCGCCGTCGGCGTGCGCCGGGCTCCCGGCCCCCTGCACCTTCTCGTAGAGACTCTTCCTCTCCTCTTGCAAAGCCCTGCACAGATTCTCCAGCTTCTGGTTCTTGCTGGTGACGAGTTCAATCTCCTTTTCCTTGATCGCTTTCTGAGAACGGATCATAAAAAAATTAAGATATCAACCAGATGATTTCTTCGGGCTATAAATGACTCGAATGTGTCTTACGTCTGACACCATGCCGAGGAGATTCTTGTTGCAGCCGTCGAAGCGACTCTTCCACGACTGGCACTCTTTATCCAGCTTTTTCATTTTCTTGGTCATCTACACATGAAAAAAAGAGAAAAGGAAATCACAAAACGCGACACACAATCAAAATCTAAAAATAGCCGCCGCCAAATAGGATCACTCGGTTTGTCAGACTTAGTTCCAGCGTGAATCTCACGGGGATCTTTCTCTCACTCTCGCTTCTGTTTCTACACCTAAATATCCCGAGTCTCACTTTCTCCATGTCCGTTTTGAAGTCGCTGTAGACGCTGTTGCTCTTCGATACCGTGCCTTGGAATTCGTCGAACTTCGTGGAGTACATCTCGAGCTGAGGAGAGAGAGACGGCGAGAGAAAAAAACGTGAAGCGGAGGTGCAGAACGACGTGTCGTCGATGTGTCCCCTCGCCTCCTCGCCTCCTCGCCTCCTCGCCTCCTCGCTGCCTTACCTGGATCCTCATGTCGTTTTCTTGCTCCCTCATCACCTTCAGCTTCGATTTGTACACGGTCGCCTGTTTCAGCAGCTGTGGGGGGGGGGGGGGGGGGGGAATAAAAAACATGTAACAGGATGATGATGATGATGATGATGATGATGATGATGATGATGATGATGATGATGATGATGATGATGATGATGATGATGAGCGACGGTCGAGAATTAAAAGTGCGGACAGGAAATATTCTGGTCCTCAAAAAAAACCTACGAGCTCTTTCTCCAGCTTGTGCTTCTCCTCCGTCTCCTTCAGGATCATGTTGGCCTGCGTCAGCTTGGTGTCCAGCAGCTTCTCTTTCAGGTCTCGGTGCTTGAAGACCTTCTCCAGGTTCTGAAAGGGAATTTATGAGCTCACGGGGAGACCGACATAAAATACTGCAATTAAAATGTCTGAAACGCAGGAGGCCAAGATGCGGGATGTGTTTTTTTTTATCTCGGTTCAGAGGTCGTGTCGGGTAGCGTGAGGTTCTGCTCTGTGTGTCGGGTCCGTACCGCCTCTCGCTGGTCGTATTGTGAAATGAGGCCCTTCAGCTTCTCGGCCAGGGCGCTGTTCTCCTGGCACAGCTGCGTGTTGCGGCTGCTGTGCTCCTCGATCTGCGCCTGGATCTCGGTCAGCGTCCCCTGGAAGTGGGTGGTGATCTCCTTCCTCTTCAGGTCGTCCTCCCTGCAGCGCTGCAGGGTCTCCTCCTGAGGAGGGGCGGATGTTTAAAGCTCAGAACAAACCCGGTGTGTGTGGTACGAGTAACCCGGTGACATCGAGCCGGGGTGATCTGTAGCTTCTCCTCGGATGTTATACCAACACGCAACAGGGAAAACTGTCAAATCGCTGAGCGGCATGAGAGCTGCAACACATTATTACCTTCGCATTGAAAATGCAGAAGGTAATGTTTTGGCCGGCGTGTATTTATTTGTGAATATGTCCGTCCGTCCGTTTGTTATTCGTCTAAATCAGACAAAACTCAGCCGATTCTTATGAAACTTGGTGGGATGATTGGTCATGACCCAAGGAACAATCGATTAGTTTTTGGGAGTTATTGGGTCAAAGGTCAAGGTCAAGGTCACGAAAAGGTGAAAAACTTGTTATTCGTCTAAATCAGACAAAACTGAGCCGATTCTTATGAAACTTTGTGGAATGATTGGTCATGACCCAAGGAACAAACAATTAGTTTTTGGGAGTGATTGGGTGATTATCTCGGTTAATTGGCATCCGATTTGCGTGAAACTAGTGCCAAATTGTTCATAATTCAATCTTGTGATATGCGAAGGTATGCGCTCTACCGAGTGCCCCGATTGGACATTGAATTATGAACATTTTGGCATTAGTTGCATAACAATTGGATACAAATTGACCGTGTTATGGTAAGAATAAGATTATGACCTTTTCATGACCTTGACCTTTGACCCGATCGATCCGAAATTATAATCAAATGCTGCCCGGATAATAACCAATCATCCCAACAAATTACATGCGATTAGGTTTAATACTTTTTGACTTATGCGAGTAACACACGCACGCACGCATACAAATACACAGCGATCAAAACATAACCTTCCGCATTTTCAATGCGAAGGTTATTAACAATTAATCTGCAGATTATTTTTCTCGTTCTGGAATATGTGATGTGTGAAAATGCCTTTCGCAATTTTCCGATGCTGATGATGTCTTCAAGTTGCTTATTTCTGCAGACTAACCGACTAACGCCTAAAGATATTCTACAACTGAGCAGCAACACATTATTTTAATTATCGATTAATCTGCAGATTATTTTTCTCGCTTGGCCGTTTCGGTTCAACTTCCCGTTGCCGATAATGACGATGTTTCTTACGGATAACGGTCTAAAACCTAAAGGTATTTTTAAGTTTGCTGTCACACAAGAGACAAAGAAAAAAAAAGTAGGTGCTGTCATCAGGTCACGTTGGAATGATAAACGTGATTATCAAGATAGTCGATAAATGATGAATTTTTCTTATAGAAGTCTGCATAAAACACACATAGGTGCCCTGTTAAAAATATAACCTCTTAAATACGACATTAAATAGCCTTTTAACTAAACATAGAGCAACAGAAAGATCAGTATGCGTGAAATATCCGCTCCATTACACGTGGTGTTAATATATTGCAGATGCCTTCAATGTCTCTGTAAATTCTGAGGGTCTGAGGTACCTTCAAGGTCTTGTTGTGCCTCTGCAGCTCTCGGCAGAGCCCCTCCAGTTTACTGCGAGCCAGCACGGCGCGGCTGTGCTCGCTCTGCAGCTGGTCCTTCTCCTTCATGGCCTGGAGCAACTTCTTCTGCAGGACTTTGAGCTGCTTCTGGTCGCTCCGGTGCTCCTCCAGCTGGGTGGGAAACGAGCAGGAGACAACACGAGGTCAGAGACCAAACGCACCTCTACCATCGTCTCTTGAGTAAAGTTGTTGATCATCCGGCGGCTCACCAGCTCGGCGTGCTTCTTGATGATGGCTTCCAGTTTCTGCTCCGGGGTGTGGAGTTTGTTCAGACTTTGCATCAGCAGCATGGCATCCTTCCCTGTGGAGCCGCGCGGGGTCAAACATCAGAGGTCAGTTACAGGTCAAGTTTGACCTCCGATTATTTTGACTGTAGCCTGAAGTTATTTTGGAAAAAAGGCTCAAGGGAAGTAAAAGGCACAAGGAAACACGGGTTCAACTGTTGTCGGTTGCAATCACACGTATTACAGCTCTATTTATCATTATCCTTTCATTCGGCTGCCACTTTTATCCAAAACGACTTACAATCATGTTACATTCATACACCGTGGACACGGCTACAGGGAGCAGCTCAGGGTTAGGTGTGTTGCTCAGGGACAGATCGACTAGGGCGGGGATTAAACCACCAACCCCCTGATTGAAAGACAGAGCTGCTAACCACTGACCCACCGTAGTCCCTACTTACAGAACTGTCAGTTTTACTTGGGCTTTTGCTGATATTTAAAATATATATATATATATATATATATATATATATATATATATATATATATATATATATATATATTTATATATATATATATATTAATATATATATATATATATATATATATATATGATATAATATATATACATATATATATGATATAATATATATACATATATATTATACATATTATATATATATATATGATATAATATATATATATATATATATATATACATATACATATTATATATATTCAGTATATATCAGCAAAAGCCCAAGTAAAAAAAAAAAAAAATGTTATTTATATAAATAAAATACACCACCGAGGTTTTTGAGCATCTTCTTCTCGAGCTTCTGGTCCTTGCGGGAGAGCGGCTCTTTGACGGCCGTGACCTCGTCGCCGTCCTCTGGCTCGGCGGGGGGCTCGTCCGCCTGGTAGGTGCTGATGATGTCCTCCAGCTGCTGGGCCAGGTCCTCCGTCAGGTCGATGTGCCGACCGTCGGCCGGCGACGCCTCGGGACCCGCGGGTGCAGGACAAGCCTCCATTACTGTGAGCCGTGCTGAGGGGGAAGCGGGTTGGATCCGGGGGTCAAGGGTTCTAAATACTTGTTGATGGATAATACTAAACTCAATGGATTTCTGGCCTGGCATTTTTCATTATGCACATGTGTCTTTCTTACACATCCCAGACTGATACATCCAGGATGACATGAGCCTTTTGCTAATAGACGATTAATGGATTATTTGGAATAATAAAAAAAGTGCAACTATTTTGATTGCTGCTTTAATCATGTTTCAAGTACAGACTCAAACATGATTAAAGCCTTTTACTGGTTCCAACTTTAAAATCCGAGGATTTACTGGGTTTATTTTTGCGGTGTACGCCAGAGAACTGAACGTCTTTGTTTTTTCCGGGACAAAGCAACAAACGACATCATGTTGGATTCCTCTCATTATTCTTCTGACACTGGACCATTATTCACATGTTCCAATAATAAAACGATAGTGAAATCACCACGTTGCTCAGCAGATACCAACACGGTGACGTTTAGCAAGGCAAATGAAACCAGCCGTATATTAGGTGCTGAAGGCGTTCAGTGATACATGCTAGATACTAAAGACCTATGTATACCAGTAGATTCTTTATCTTGACAGCGTCTCATGCTTTTCTCCTGAAGAACAGCTCATTATTGTTCCTCTGAGCCGGGCTCGCAGCCAGAGCCTGTTTACGTGCATAAAACTAGTGCAGCCTTCACACTGCTTTCACAGGCAGAGCACATGGCACCTGTTCCAGACCCCACGGGCTATTTTTAGGAACTTCTTAATATGGGCAAGTTATTTATTTATTTCCCAATCCACTCTTATTGATGTCAACGTCAGTGGCCGTGCGTTTTCAAACGCTGCCTTTCAAACTGTGAACAATAATATATCTGTATTCACGCGAGTGACCTCATCCATGTTGGATTATTTTTAACAACAGACGTAGGAATGACAAACTGAACTTGGAAGTAAAGGACGGTGGGAACGGATATCTTCACTGTGCAAAGAAACAACAGCGGTGTTGCACAATCCGAGAATCTAAAGGCATATTAAGCCTTCCTGCCGAACGACTCCACTGAGACTCTTCTGCTGGTCACCAAGCGTCACAAAGCCATCCAATTCTAACAAACAGTTATCAGCCCCGTAAAGACCAAGATAAGAGTGGGAAACCACTTCCAGAACAGAATTTAATTTGTTTTAAAGTGTAAAAATGTCCCAGAGGAAGCAGGGAGTAGCGAGCAAACGGGGTCTTACCGGGACCGAGGGCCAGAGAGGGAGAGGGAAGAGTGTGAGGGGCTCGGGGCGAGCTGCCTCCACACACACAACAGCTGTGATAAGACCACCTCAAAATAAACCAGAGGAGCAGAGCTCACCCTGAGCAGGGAGAGGGAGAACAGAGGCACCCACATAGTCCTCTCATCGTAACGCAATCACAACACTTCCTCTTTTATAAAGTGATTTTATTGTGATCTTCGGGGGCAGCCATTTTGATGCCTCGCGCTGCTTCGAGGCGCCGCGGGAAGAAGGAACTTTATTTTAAGCCGCCGTGCTGTTAACAAGCCGTGTAATTATTCTAACAAATGGGCCTGAAAGGCAGAGTCACTGAGTGAGGATGGAAGAAGAAGAAGAAGAAGAAGAAGAAAAAAGAAAAAGAAGATGTGTTTCTGTGATTGGCCAGAAATCAGAATCAGAACCTCCTCCTGAAAGCAGGAGGAACGCAGCAGAACCGCCATCACGGTTCTCTCCCCGCTCAGGGAACGCTGCTCTTTGCTGGATTTGATGCAACCTGAACGAGTCTGAATATTATCCACAAGGTGAGAACTATTTGTGGAGGCGTTTGTTTCTCTCGCTGCATGTGGTGACTGCAGTGATCATCTCCCACCAGAGGATGTCAGCAGGAGAGTCTCCAATCGGTCTCTCTCCGGGGAGATGATTTAACTTGGCCATTTTGAATAAATAGGTGTAAGAAGAAGAAGAAGAAGAAGAAGAAGAAGAAGAAACAGAAACAGAAGAATACACAGAAGAAGACATGAGGAGAAGAAAACAGAAGAAGAAAGGAGGAGAAGGAAATAGAAGAAGGAGAAGAAGAAGAAACAGAAACAGAAGAAGACATGAGGAGAAGAAAACAGAAGAAGAAATGAGGAGAAGGAAATAGAAGAAGAAGAAACGGAAGAAGACATAAGGAGAAGAAAACAAGAAAGAAGGAGAAGGAAATTGAAGAAGAAACAGAAACAGAAGAAGAAGAAGAAGAAGAAGAAGAAGAAGAAGAAGAAGAAGAAGAAGAAGAAGAAGAAGAAGAAGAAGAAGACTACAAAACAGGAAATAAGCTGCAACACACAAATGGGTTAGAATTATATTCTTTTTAAAACAATTTTGAATTTAATCTGAAAAAAGTAGAGCACCAAACAATAAAGTCCCCGTGGCTGGAGAGGCGCTCTCCGCCCTGACTGAGCAGCCAGTAGCTAAACGACGGGTCGGCTACCGATCCTCAAAAGATCCGAAGAGGTCAAATGATTCGTGAATGTCATAAAACATGAGAGGCACAAAGCAGTTCAGTAGATATAGAAGTAGAAGTACACGATAGAAACAAAACACAAACACAGTCTGAATACATACTCGTATGCCAAAGCAAACGGAAGGCTTTACTTGTCCTCCGCCATCTCATGAGCGTTCTGCACCGTCACGACAAATAAAATCACAGGAAATCAAATATATCTATAAATATGCACATCTCGGGGGCAAAGGGGGGAACACAGGATTAAAGCAGGGCACCTTTTCAAATATTTTTTTTATGTAAACATGAGCGAACAAATAAAGTGTTTTTTTTCCTTCTGATTCTTGAAAAGTCAT
This sequence comes from Liparis tanakae, assembly GCA_036178185.1. NCBI lineage: Eukaryota > Metazoa > Chordata > Actinopteri > Perciformes > Liparidae > Liparis > Liparis tanakae. Next base: position 4,977,464 of record CM070093.1, read on the forward strand.
TCTCAAAACTGGTAACCACTTGAAGATGTGAATACACTTTATTATTTTCCTTTTCAAATTCATTTCTTTTAAAAGATGAGACGCTGTGCTATTCATCGCCCTTGTTAAAACCTCCGGCCTCCTGTGTGTGTGTGTGTGTGTGTGTGTGTGTGTGTATACCTCTTAAAGAGATATACACAATCCACGTAAAAAGTTCTCATCAATTCAACACTGCAAAAATAGTTGAAATCATAAAAATACACATATATGTACAGAGAAGAAGTTATGATTACTTTGAGCACAGTCATAGTCAACCACGCCATTAACATCATTACTTTAGTATTACTTACAGTAAAGTGATATTGATTTATCCAGTTACACTTGAAATGCAAGAAAAAAAACACACCATTGACTGATCATCATAGCCCCGTGAATTAATTAGTATGCAACGTGTTTCACTAAATGAGAAACGTGAAAGAAAAGAAGAAAAAAACAACTGGAATGTTTAAAAAAACAAAAAAAACACGAGAAAACACAACAAGTTTTACTCCCTTATTTTCACCGACCACGTCAGTTAAACATCAAAAGATGAAAGGATGAAAGTGCATCGTCAAAAAAGAAATCATAATCTTTATAAGAGAGAGAGAGGGGGAGAGAGAGAGAGAATAAACGCCGTTTAATCCAAAGCAAATACATGAGATCAAAAGCGACGCCAGCGCGGTGGCTTACTGCATAACTGCATCACTGCTGCATAAGTACAGATATACCATATAAATAGTAGTCAAATATTTACCAGTATCAATAAGTGCTAACGTTCTAATATATAAATACATCTTACAGTATTCATAATTACAGGTCAAACTTCCTCTATTTTTGTGCAATAGCAAATCCCCATGCATTGTTACCAAGATTTAAAAACCACGACATTTAGAAAAATGCAACATAGGAAACATTTCTTAAGATCGTTTCACGTAATTCAAGCCGCGTCCCTTCTGTCTGCCGGCAACGACCGACGGGAAGGAGAAAGAAAGAAAAAAGCGTTTTCTCTTCCGGATAAAAGCCGACCTCGGCGTTTACTTCCTTTTTACTCCGCGACGACCTTCTCGAGGCCAAAAAACGACGGAAAGCTAAAAAATAAAAAGGCACAGCCGCTTGCCGCTTGATTAGAAGCGCCAAACTGCACAAGAAGCGTCTACTTAAAATTTGGTCAGACTGTTTCATAACACACGTACTTTCCCCCCTTTTATAAATACTCTTTATTTACTGCACTACTGCGTCACACCTCGATATGATTACATTAAACAACAGTCTATTTTTTCAAAGTACACATACTGTAAAATACGCTGTTTGTATGCATCTAAGAAGGAGTATATGTTAAGGACGATTTGTACAGAATCCATAAATATAATTTATGTGCAATAGTACGCAAACTACTATGTCAAACAAAGGCATATTAGCATAATATTTTTTCCATATTGCACCTGCGCCCAATAATGATTCTCCGATCTCGCTGGACGCCCCGCCCCCGCTCGTCTCCGAGAGCTCGTCAGACGTGGCGGGCTTCTTCTTCCCCGTGTAGGTTTGACCCCCCCCCCACACACACTCGGATCTAAAAAAAGGAGCCGTCTGGAGTGTGTGTGTGTGTGTGTGTGTGTGTGTGTGTGTGTGTGTGTGTGCGAGACCCGAGGAAGTGTTATCATATTGCCTCTAATTGGATAAAGATGGAGGTTGTGTGCCTAAAGGGCTGAGGACGACAAGGTTGCAGGTGTCGCGTGGGGGAGGGGCCGTCGGCTCCCGGGTCAGATCGAGGAGACGGAGAGGAGGAAAGAGATGCAGTGGGGGGGGGGGGGGGGGGGGGGTTCAGTGAGGGTCCTCTGTGGTGATCTTCAGAGAGGCGATGGCTTTCAAGCAGGTCTGGACGATCTCCTCCCCGGCGTCGGCGTCGTCGGGGGGGTCGAGGCTCTTCCCGGCGTCCTCCCCCCCGGACTCGGGCCCGTGGACCGAGCCCTCCCCGCTGCCGCTGCTCTGGGGGCTCGGCGCCGAGGAAAAGGCCAAGTCGGCGCCGGAGGGAGGCGGAGAGTGCGGCGACGTCCGGAGCCCCCCGACCGGGAGGACGGGGAGCAGGCTGCGGGCCGGCTGCTGCGAGTGAAGAGGGAGGTGGCTGAGGAGGTTCTGGGGGAGCGGGCCGGGCGGGCCGGGCGGGCCGGGCGGGCCGGGAGCCGAGCTGCTCCTCCGATCCTGAGAACGACACGAGAAGGAGCGGATTCAGACAGCGGACCATTTGTCGTGTGAGAATCTACAGTATGGTTACTCAACAGGACTTTACCGTCCATTAAACCGCCTCGTTGTATTCTATGTTTCTGTTACTGTCAACAAATCCAATGAAAAATTAAAAACCCCAACAATGTGTCGGGGGTCACGCTTCACGACTAATTGGACTTTTAGATAGATAGATAGATAGATAGATAGATATATAGATATATACTTTATTAATCCCCAAGGGGAAATTTGTCGTCACAGTAGCACCAATAAACTAAACACACGAGAATAAAATATAAAAAACAGGGATGAAAGATATAGATGTAAAATATAAAATAGTATATATATTAGTATATATATGTATATAAAATTAAACATATATGTATATATATATACATATGAATATATATATATACATATGTATATATATATATATATATATATATATATATATATATATATATATATATATATATATATATATACACACACACACACAAACAAATATAATACAATGGCTGAGCTTTCATCGTCTTCCGAGCTTTTAACACGACATTCACCCCTTCGCTCCCGTTCGTGCGCTGGTGGGAGGAGCTTCCATCCGCCCATTCGTACCGTTCGATCGTTCACACGCATCGAGGCGGGCGAGTGGAGTCGGGGAACCGAACGCACGCTTTGATCGAAGGACGATCCGCTCCACCGCCGAGCCGCGATCAATTAAAAAAAGAGTCCCTAGTCTCCCCCTTGTCCGATGTATTTCTATGTTTGTATGTGCACTCTCCCAAAAATGTTCTATATTATTTAATTTGAAAGAATGGATGGTATGTATTATACACTACACCTGTGCCGATGTATACATCGTAAATTAAGATACTGTCCAAAAACGAAAAATAAACAAATATTTTTAAAAAAGAAGAAAAAAAAGAAAAGAAAAAGAAAAGAGTCCTAAAACCATATCTCTAAACAGGGTTCTTACACATTTTGACTGATGGATTTCCAGGACTTTTCCAGGACTTTTCCAGGACTTTTCTAGGACTTTAAACCAAATGTCCATGACCAAATTGAAATCTTGGTAAAAACATGAAACATTTAGAACATTTTACGTATTGAGAGCTACGCCGGCTTATATTTTGAGCGTTTTTCTTTAAAAAAACATATTAATTATTTCAAACTCGGCGTAAATGAACATGTGATTATAACACATGTCCATGACTTTTCCAAAACTTTTATGATTTAAGTTTTTTCCATGACTTTTCCAGGCCTGGAAATGACCATTTTAAAATTCCATGACTTTTCCAGGTTTTCCATGACCGTACGAACCCTGTCTAAAGCTCGATGCTTACCTACTGCCCGGTACTGTTGAGCAAACACAACGCAGACAGAGATAAACATCGTATTGGTTGGGGACTATTTTCAGCTGTGGATCGATACGCGTTTGGTTAGAATTCACAACCGAACTCGCTGCCAAACGTCGACTCGACGTAAACCAGAGTGCGTGGTCACGGTGTTGGAGGCAGGCGTGTGAGTGTGTGTGTGTGTGTGTGCCGGCGGCTCATTGATAGAACAAACCTCTTGGCACTGTGGTATACGTACCATCTCCATTTCAAAGGCTCCGTGTTGAGCCATCTCCATCTGCGCCAGGTGTCGGGTTTTCTCTCCGCCGCCTTTGTGCTGGTGCGAGCCTCTCCGCGGGGACACCGCCCTCAGCACCACTCTCTGCCGGCCCCTGATGGAGGCCAGCTCCGTCCCGGGGGACACGGGGCGCCGGACGGGCGTGAAGCTGGGCGAGCTGGCTCTCCGCGGGGAGGCGTCCCACCGGGGGGAGGAGCGTCCCCGCGGGGAGAGCTCCCGCCGCGGGGACGGGTACCGCGGGCGCGAAGGGGACGGCTCCCTGATGGGAGACTCCCACCCGGGGGAGAGCAGGCAGGACGAGTACGGGTCGAAGAGGAAGCCGGCCTGGTCCGGGGACAGCATGGTCAGGGAGTCTTCGTCCAGGGACTTCTCCCGCTGGTCGAAGGCGGGCCGTTGGTCCGAGCCGCTGCGCCCGCCGGAGGGCCGCCGGCGGACGTCGGCGCCGGGCAGAGAGGTGAGGGAGTAGACGTGGAGGGCGGCGGTGGCCGTGACCGCCAGGGAGGTGACGCCGCACGGCTGGGGGCTCGTGCTCCTGGAGCGCAGCTTGGGAGTGGAGTCGCCCTCGTACTCGTCGTCCTCGTCCTCGTCTTCGTCGATCTCGTCGACGTCTTCGTCCATCCCGTCGGAGTCGTCGGCGTCGGAGAACTGGTGTTTGGCTGCGTTGGCCGGATCCGTCTTGGAGTCTTGTTGGCTGTCGTCCACTTTAAAAAACAAGTAAACAACAACAACAAAGCGTCAGTCTGGTGCGTTAGTTCATGAACCTGGGGGGGGGGGGGGGGGGGGGCATTCGACACGCTGGCGTCTCACCGTGTTCCTGTATCTCCGAGTCGTCCATCGTCACCGACACGCCGAGCTCAAGACATTTCTTCATGTGTGCCTTTGACTTCATATGCTTCGTCAGGTTTCCTGTAGAAGATGAAACCAGTAATGGTGAAGTTTACATTTCTGGCTGAAAAATAGCTAGATATTTTATTAAAGGAGCAGATTCTAACCAAGATTTTATTTTGTGCTTTTTCTGGTCAACATGCCGGTCAAGTCCAGCTCACAAAATTCCCCCAGAAATGTACTGATTTTGCACCATTCAGTCGTGACTCATAATAGCAGTAAAATTGACCGCAAAATGTGTTTTTATCAAAATGTAATATGCACATTTATAAACAAATGTATGTATATATATATATATATATATATATATATATATATATATATACTGTATATATATGTACTGTATGTATATATATGTATATACTGTATATATGTACTGTATATATATATACTGTATATATATATATATATATATATATATATATATATATATATTTGCATCAATTTTTTTGTCGACTGCTATATAGATATACAGAAAAATGATATTTTTAGATAATCTTAATAAAAATCTTTTTTTCAAACATTATTGAAAAAATACATTAATAATAATATATATATGTATATATATATATATACATATATATACATATATATATATATATTTAGAACACTCACCTTTAGTTTTAAAAGCAAAGTTGCAGACCCTGCAGACGTACGGCCTCACGTCCGTGTGGGTCCTGATGTGTTTCTTCAGCATGCTCGGCTTCTTACAGCGAATGCCACACTCCTCACAAATGTATTTCCCCCGGCCTCGACCTCTGACATACACGTAGTCTTCATTGGACTTGTACCTGGAAGACGGAAACGGTATTCTAGTGAGCAAACATGTGAGTCGGGCCTCAGACGGACAGACAGCGTCTCATTGGCTGCTGTCAGCAGACCTGACAAGTGTTCACGATAACGAATATCTCCACTGACCCTCCATCGAAGATCTTAATGCGCGTTGGCACCGTTTGGGTTGTGGACGCCTCCCTCTCCTTCCACTCCTCCTTGGCGCTTTTCACTCTGCAGCTGATGTCTTTCACCTTCTTCCCGTAGGCGATGTCCACCTCTTTGGGCTCCGGTTTCCTCTGCAGGGGAAAACAGGTGCATAAACATTTTGTCAACATGCATTTTAAGTGGACACCGTATCGACGACGTAACGCGACGCTTCCTATAGTGTGTGTCGCGCGTTGTACACAGCATATTGTGGAAACATGCATTATGCTGCTGCTACTAGCGCTGTCACTCAAATTTAGTTGATTTTATTTTTGTTTCTTATATGTGAAAAGCTCAATCAATCCGACACAGAAGAGAAAAAAATATATTTACTTGAATATAATTTTGGTTTCTGGAAGTTTCACTGCCAAGACATATTTTATGCTAATGTAAACAAGTGATGAAAACTAGCAGCATTAGCATTTAGCGTTAGCATTTCCAGAAACTTGCCAATAGTGACTGAACCTTCGTAATAAGGTCCTTTCTTCATTTGAGGAATGCATATCTTACTACCCAGTGCCGCTTGAGTATGTGCAGAGTGATTAAACGTGTCATCGATCAGGCTTTGCTCTGAAGAACTCGTCTAATTTGTTATCTTTTAGACTGTGGTGTGTTTTAGCGGTGACTATTTTCTCACCTGTTCCATGGTCTGCCTCCACAGGATGAGGGATGACACCAGTTTCCCCGTGCCGGGCTGACACATGGCCGCCACGGTGTATATGACCTTGTCGCCCCTCTGTTTGGACCGCAGCAGAGCCAGAGCGCTGCTGGTGCTCAGCTCCAGAGGGTTGGGGTTGTGGGAGCTCACACACCAGGCGGTGTACACGGAGGAGAAAGGGGCGTTGCTGTGCGAGCAGCTCGGCTTGGTGCGGTTGAGATAACACCAGCTCACCCCCGTCGTCGTGCGTAGGCTTGGAAACAGTCTTGAATTCTCCGTGTCTGAGATCAGGAGTTCTCGACTGGCGACCAGCTGCGCCGCCGTGTCCATCTGCGCCCGTTTCCCCGTGCCAACTTCTTTCCCTTCGCTGACTGATATCGAGGAGTAGGAAGCGGAGCTGCTCTCCATGGCCGACTCAACGCCGTGGTCACCGTCCACCGCGATAAACGTACGAGAGTCGTCCTGAGTGTGAGGCGTAGATGCACCCAGCATCTCAGAAATGAGGCCCTTCTCTTCGCTCAAGTTACATGTGCCCAACTCCACGGCGCTCAGCTCCTCCACGATCTGCCCGAACATCCTTTCCTCTTTCACCCGTTTTTGCTGCTTGACCTCCATGAAGAGCTCCATGCTGCTGGCGGGGGACAGCATCCGCTTGTTGGCGCCGCCGCTGGAGGCGTTCGTGGTCGAGATGGTTCTGGAGGTCAGAGAGAGGGGGATGCCCGTCTGGAGCTTTGCCGACAACAAATCCAGGGCTTCCACGTTGAGCCTGTGCACCGAAGGCGGTCCGATGTACGCCGATACGTTGTGAGGATCCAGGTTTCCCGACAAACGGGAAATCTGACTCTGAGAGGAGGACGTGGTGGAGCTCACGCCGTCGTACTGATTGTCGAAGATCTGCGATACTGATGTGTACGTGATACTGCCGTGGGACGGCACATGGGTCTGTATCCGAACGGGAACCAAAAGGCTCGGATGTGACAGCTGGGGGAAGGCGTTCCCCGTGGAGAATATCGGCGAAGTCCGCGGCAGAGCGGCAACTGCCATGAATGGAGGGGAGGAGCTGCTGCGATGCTGCGGGAACACCTGCGACGGGACTTGTGTTACCTCGGTGTCCATATTCAACGACTCCTGCCGCACCAAGTTCCCCCGCCGGCCCTCCTTCACGGCCGAGAGGCCGACGTCCACCGGTCGACCTTTGCTCGCCGGAGAAAGGCTGCCGTAGTCGAACGATATGCTGCGCGCCTCCGGGAACTCTTTGCGCAAGTTGCACGGCGCCTGCTCCGAGGCGGAGCGTCTCATCTCGTGTTGTTGCCGCTGGTTGAGCACGGAGAGGGAGTGGCCAGTCCCCGGCACCGCCAAGAGCTCCAGCGGTTTGCCAAATTCATCCTGCCTGGCCGGAGAGACCGACTTCAAACTCTCCTCCCTGTCGAAGGAGAAGGCCGAGCTATAAGATAAGTTGCTGTCCTGGCTCGGGCTGCGGGAGAGACTAGTGCAGGCGGACTCGAAACTGGATTCGCCGGAGGAGTGCTCGATGTCGCACAGGCGTAGCCGTTTCTTCTTTGGAGGGAGCTTTTCTGGAGGAAACTGTGCTAACGTTTCACTCCTCTGAGGCCACTGAAACTCCTCCACGTGCTTCTCGGCCTCCTTCACCTGCACCTCCGGGGCCTTTTCCGGACTGTCGGGTTCTACCGTGACCCGGATTTCCGGGACTTGTATGTTGGGCTGACGCACAAGTTTGGGGCCCAGTTGAAATGATTGCCTCAGCATGCTATCGCTCCTGTCCAACTCATAGGATTCGCTCGCCTCCATCGCTTGTGACAAAGGCATGCTGCTCTGTCTCTGCCCGAGATACTTGAAGGATTCGGACTGTTCGGAGTGAGACCTGTTTATTGAGTTTGTGTGCTGGATAACAGAAATGACATTCCCTAAAGATTTCCTCGCGGACATTTCTGGGCTCACCGACACCTCCATCTCACACCTGTCCATCTGTGTGAGCATACTTGAAGAATACCCTTTTCCTAATGCCATGAGGCTCACGGCAGCTTCTTTTGAGTCGTAGTCGCTATTCGAGTCAAACATGTCCTCAACCTGTTCGTGACGGCCTTCATATTGACCTGGCAAATCTTCCTCTTCCCGCTTCTCTTTCCGACGCTTCCGCGTTGCCAGTTCCATCGCGTGTCTCTGATGGCTCACGCTCGAGGCCACGGAGGGGTGATTTTCCATCTCGGATCCCGCAGGCGAGGCGCCGCCCTCGCTCGTCTTTCCGTGGCCGTCTGCGTCCGCGTGGCCGTCGTGCGCCGAGTGTTCGAAAGCGGCCTGCCGCCTGAGCCTCCTCGTGCCCCCGGTGCTCGTTCTCTCGTCGAAGGAGTGGCTGCCTCGGAGGGCTTGAGGCATAGCCAGACACACCGCCGGGGCCGCGGGCATCGAGTTGCTCCTCATCAGGGTCCCCCCATCGGGGCCGCCGTCTAACTGCGCTTCTTTCTCCTCCTCCCTCGCGGACGACTTTGTGTTTATTTTGATGGGCTCGACAAAGTCTTTCTCCTGGGTGAACACGCGGGAGACTCCCCTCTCGGAGCGCCTCCCCGTGTACTCGTCCGAGTCCGTGCTGCAAGCCACCATATCCGCCGTCTGTTTCGGGCTCGGCTTGTAACACTTGCCGAACATGATTTCTTGATAGGACTTTGCGTTGGTGTTCGGAGAGCCGGTCTGGTGCTCGGTGCTCTCGGAGCGGGAGAAGTAGCCGGAGTCCGTGCTGCCCTTGCTGGACTGACTCGGGAGGGACAGGTTGTGCTCCGAGTCGCTGCTTCGCTTCTCGGACAGCCGAAGTGCGAGCCTCTGTTTGATGGCGCACGATTGAATTGCGCGGCTGGCCTCGGCGGCGGTGGCCGGCGCGTTGATTTCTTGGGGCTGGGATGAACCGTCCTGAGCCGAGATCGATGCGACTCCCTTTCTCTGAGCGATGAGATTCAGTACTTTGACGGCAGTGTTATCCGACCCGTCCGCCGGAGAGTCCAGCAGCAGCAGCGGGTCGCCGAGCACGTCCTCGTCCGTGTCCGTGCTCTGCTCGCCGTCGGATAAAAACTCTCCTTCCCCTTCGAAAGATCCCTGGTCCGCATTGTAAGAACCGAGTTCGGAGAGCGTCGCCGTTCCCGCTTTGACCAAGTGAGCGTGGGACTTCCGGTGTTTGTATAGATTGCTCTTCGTCTTGAAAGAGAAGCCGCACGGGACGCACGGATAGGGCCGCTCCCCGGTGTGCGAGCGAATGTGTTTCTTGAGCACGCTGGGTTTGGCGCACCCCCTTCCGCAGTAATCGCAAACATACTTCCCGGGCTTTTGCGCCGCTTTCTGCTCCACTTTACACGCGGCGTCACACAGCTGATCCATCCCCGGATGGGAACACTGCTGTTGGACTTCGGGTGGGCTGGCGGACTTCATGCGAGACGCGGGTCCAGGGGAATCTGCGGATCTCTGTCTGCCGATGGGAAACCCCTTCGCTGCATACGGAGACTCCTCGTGGTCTTGACGGCCGGCGGACTGAGTTCGGGAGTGCTGATCTTCTAATTGCAGTGATTTCCCCGAGTCGGACATCTCTTCGAAATCACACGCGTCTCGGCTCCCGTGACCTTCCCGCTGTCGCTGGTGCCGCCCCTCGCCTTCCAATTCCACGGATGGACTCCTCGTCCGCGCCGCCGCCTCCGAGGTGCATTTTGTGTGCGCACCGACACGTCTGTCCTGACCCTCCGTGGGGCTCTCCGCCCCCGCGGTAGTTTCAAGTGACTCCATGAATCCAATGTCACTTTCTTTGGTATCGATTTCCAAGGACACTACGTGCTATGGGGCCGTGGCGATATTAACATACGTGTGAACTGACTGCGGGGAAGGGTCGCCTGGAAGAAATCAGACAGAAGCTACAATTAGACAAATATGGACGTACGACAAACAATCACCTACAGGAGGAGCACATAGAGAGGCACCAGAGGGTCATCTACAAATCCCCTCCTTGAGAATGAGAGCGAAACTGTTTCCCGAGCGTATGAGAGTATGAAATTCATAACGAGCTCCTTCACAGCAGGAATGGAAAAAAACATTATTCTCTCTTAATAAGCTTCTAAAAAGCCAAAAGTTATTCATGTCAACCTTAGCAGAATGTGTATATGTAAAGCAAAAGGTGTATAGTTTATGCTTATTGTGTGTGCGTGTGTGCGTGTGTGTGTGTGTGTGTGAAAAAGTGCTGAATCAAATCCTTCATCACAGCAGCATCTACTTTCAACAACAAATGTATGTATTTTCCTTCTATGTGCCATGCCCCTCTTATTAATATATGCTGCAAAACAACAGGTTAATATCCACAATATATCACCGAGGTACTCAATGAAACACAACTCTGCAGAAGATGTGGGAATGTCAGGAAAAAAAGTATGGTGTGTGTGTGTGTGTGTGTGTGTGTGTATGCGTGTGTGTGTGTGTGTGTGTGTGTGTTACTAGATCGTGGCCATCGAGTCCAGCTGCACCTCTTTCTGTGATCTCTACGTAAAGATGAAGTCATTCCTCTGATGCCAGACTCGAGGTTTCTCGTCTCTGGTGGGATTTGAAACCTTTATCTCGTCTGTCTCTGTATCGTCAACATCCTTTACACACCGAGGACACGCCGTCCTGTACGTAAACACGGCGGACTCCAGGAAGAACCCCCCCCCCCCCTCCCCACTATACTTTCCCTCCACGCCGTGGGGACGGGTCTCTGAGGGCACGTCATTTCCATTTTCTCAGTATCAAATGCTGCGTGTCCTCCCTAACGAGGTTATGTAAGATTATCTGGTTCAAACCCTCTGAGTTCCCCTTAATTAGGACATCCTCCGACTCTCACTCTCGTCCTCTCACTCCCTCTCTTTCTTTGTTAGCGCACCACACACACTCCTCAGGCACTAACCAGAGGATACCAATCCAAGGTGACTCAAGAGATGCTTGAAATCAGCTGTTATCTGTAATAATCTCCCCCTCTGTTGTTGGTTTCGGGGGAGCTGATTCTTTTGGTGCAAAAGCCTATTGCCTCTTTTTGCGGGCTGTGGACGATTTCAGTCGCTCCGCTTTCTGAACAGATATTCGAGGGGCTTCTCCCAGAGCTGGAGAGAGAAAAACATAATGAAGGATGGCGAGCGCAGCCTCGGATTGGAACGATCCATGTTTCAACAGGGGAGTTTTTTTTTACGGAGGTGAACTAAGTGGGGGTGCCTAGGGAGAGGGGGGGGAGGGGGGGTAACAACATTCAGAGGCCCGGTAGGGAGCTCCCCTTCAAGGTCGGTCTGACCTCATTGCTTATAGTTTTCCATCCTCGGTGAGCTCCGAGTGGAGGGAAGGGGGATAGGGGTGCAGAGTGACAGCGAGATAAGACCCTCAGAAACAATGCATACCTTCAGACTATGAGCACGACAGAGAGGGAACAGAGACGAGCTATTCAGAGCCTCATTGACAAGTCTCTCCGCCGATTGAAATGTTTTTATATCTATATATATAAAAACATTTCACTGGAAATTGCTCTGGCTCCCAGCAACAAGCACTAACCTATACAACGCTATATGACAGAGCAGCAATGACGTGCAACAACAGGAGGCAGGTGGGAGGCAGTAGGTGTGTTTCAGGCTGACTGGGGTACAGTATGGAGACATGACTTCATGGTGAGATCCATTTCAACGGCAGACATTCGTGGGGGCACATCCCTCTCACTGCATGTCCACGCACACGAGAGAGGGAGAGAGGGAGACAGAGAGAGAGGGGGGGGGGGGAGGGAAAGAGAGAGAGAGAGAGAGAGAGAGAGAGAGAGAGGGGGGGGGAGAGAGAGGACAATGAGCAAAGAAATGCTGGCTGTGGAGAGCCCCATCATGCCCGCTGCATTACATCATATATAGAGGCTAAGTTGGCCATTAAAGGGAACAGACGTGAAGCCTCCCGCTGACAACATAATCCATAAATATCATACGGAGATGACCGGCTGCAGAGACGCTGGATGGTCAAAAATAAATAATAATAATACTAATAAAAAAAACCTCTGTGGTGCTCTGACAGCACCATAGCATGCAGAATCAATCAGCAGCCCTCAATGTGACCAGAATGACATGAAGCACACGGTCCGATGGGAGAAGGAGAAGAAGAAAACATCCACGGCTCACACTGCAGCTGACATTCAGACATCAAACATAATCCTCATACAAACCTGACATTTGAATAGTCCCCCGTCCCATAGCGACAGTCACATGTGACATTCCTCGTGCCGCACAGCCCGTCTCTCCATTCTCCTCATGTCGGGGGGGCAACAATAATGAAATAAATTAGCGGGGTAAGAGTCCCATCAGTCATGAAGCTTGCCGGCTGACTGGCTGTACATTAGAAGATCTATTGATGCGAGCTAGTCACCAGAGAAAATACCCAACCGTGACGCGCGGACCCAGGCACAAAAATAGCAAAGGGGCCCTGGGAGGGATTACACAACAGCCCACGTTTAAGGACGCTTTTCGCTCTCTCTCTCTCTCTCTCTCTCTCTCTCTCTCTCTCTCTCTCTCTCTCTCTCTCTATTTCAAAGCACAGCGGGAGCTGCCTCCCCTCCAAACACACGCGCACACACACACACACACACACACACACACACACACACACACACACACACACACACACACACACACACACACACACAAGTGGGGAGTCGGATAGCATGATATAAAGAGCCAAACATCACCTTTCTTGAGATAGCGGGGGTCCATTCGTCCCCCAGATTCGGTCGCTTATTTCGGCCCCGTGTCGTGTGGTCTGCATGGAGTTCATTGAGGAGGAGAGAGGGAGAGAGGGAGAGTGAGAGAGAGAGAGAAAGAAAGAGAGAGAGAGGACAATGTGATCTGAATCAGTCGGACAGAGGATGCGAGTGGAAGGAGCAGCAGTGACACTCGTCATCCCGGTGCAGACACATGTGCGTGTTCTTACAGCGGGATGCTTTCCATCCTGTCCGCGGGGAGAAGGAGCTGCGCGCGCCGATGGATGCTGCACACACTAAAGACGCGTTCTCCGAATCCTGAGACAGCCCTCCTCCGCAGTCTGTTCAGAGCCCAGTTCCTCTCCCCACCCGCGCGCACGAACCCGCTTTGTGAATGGAGAGAGTCGTGATGAGGGTGTCATTAACGCGGCAAAAACACACACACACACACGCACACAACAACAGGGACAATACTGCAGATTATGTGCAGCTGCGAAACCTCCTCCTGTGAATCAGACGCACGAGCTCGGTGTGGCACGATGCCTCTGCATTAACTTGTGCTCGGTGAAGACGTCCTCGTGACGTGACTTCACCGAAGAGAAGACTTGTTATGAGCTCCATATACAACTGGAGTGTTCATTTTTTTGTTCCTGTAAACTAAAAACTCTGCATGTTATATTTCAAATTGAGACTAATTGCATCATTAAGATAGTGAGATGGAGGATGTGTGTGTGCTTTCAATCTGACCTAGTTACTTTATTACCGACCATTTATTAACTGTATATCAGCTTATCGTGACGTCGTTTATATAAAAGAAATCTTGGTCCACTTTATTACTTTAATAGCTAAAGTTTTATTTACCTTTTCAGATATTGTGTATACAGTACAAACTGTATAATGTATATTAAAGCGAGACATTGTAATAGTTAATGCCAACATGTAGTTTAACCATTTTAAAGTCATTAAAGTATGCAAACCAGCATTACCTCAGCAACCTTTCAGAGGGAAACACTGTGTTGTTTACTCCACCGCATGCATTTAATTTACTCTCCAGGTAAATATTTGAGATATAGGAAACTTGATGTTAGATTACACTATTAAACAGCCTGAGCACCACCTCCATCCACAGGTAGAACATGACACACTGAACTCGTTTGGATTTGCCTAAATCTATATTTCTCTTACACTTTGTTCACAAACTGCTCAAATACAACAAGTCGTCTTCCCCCAGGATTTCGATTGGATTCCTGACCGATCCTCCTCAGTCATTCAAAGCGTTATAATTGACACAACTATAAATACTTCACCCGCTTTGACCATCCTCCTCAGTTTTCACCGTGCGCCATTGGGTGAGAACAACTGGGTGCCTCTATGAATAGGAGTCCTTGACTCGGCCATATTTATCAGAGGTCTTTCTCCGAACATGAACTTACACATACGGTGGAACAAAAGGCTTTAAAACCTCAGACTCGTAGTCCGGTTGCACACCCCGCCCGGATGGAAAGCTTTATGTCCTGCACACGGGAAGCTGTAACGCACGCGTGTCCCCTCGGAGACCCCCGGTGTGCCAACAAAAGCCGAGAATGCAAGAGGCCGTATTGACGGAGTCCGTCCACAGTATGGAATTGCAGAAAGCTATTTTTAGCCTCTAACAAGCCGGGATGAGGTTGAAGCTAACTAACTGCACTGCAGCGGCACATCCATTATGCTGTATTCGGTATCTAGAGGAGCGGCACTAAAATGGCTGATACTCAATGTGCAGTGAAGGTCAAGTCGCCCGTCTCTATAAATATAATGGTCTGTCCCCCGGGAGGTTCCGCGCTGCTTTTGGCATTTCCAACCGTGTGAAAGTCGCGGAGCCGCCGCTGCTGACCGCGTCGGATCTGCCACAAATGTGCGCGTGATTGAGTGGCGCGCAGGAACCCGGCGACGGGCAGGCCTCTAATGATATTAGTGGTGAACCCAGTGGGGAGGGGGACGACACACACACACACACACACACACACACACGCACACACACACGCACACACACGCCCACACGCAGAGGGGGGTGTTTATGAATGGAAGGAATGAGGTGTTCCTCTCCGCTGGCTGTAGTGGCTGTCATGTGGCTGAGTGAGATATCACTTGGGGACACTGGACACACTGCAGGTTTGGACAAACAGCTGACCCACGCAACCATAGCGAGGATGTGGAGCCCAAATCTTGCAGATCCACAGTTCTCACTCGAAGGCTCGTTCATTTATACTTTAAATTTGTTTTTATTGTAAACATCTCTTTTGATCAGTCGACCGTTGTTTCATTTATCCGCCGCGCTCTCTCAAACCAGGCCGTGCTTCACGCCATTATCCTCACAGCAGTATACCTGGAAAAAAATAATCTTGACATGATTGTGTGTTTCCATGGCAACCGTGCCAACGTCTGTAGCCATTACACCCCCCCCCCCCCTCTCTTCCTGTCTACATGTATAATTACCGCCACGCATTACAGCACCAAGACTGCAGAAATGAGAACACGGGCTTCGACCACACAGTGCGTCACGATGTGGTCGAGCAGGTTGTGTTATCTTGTTCTGATGGGCATTAATATAGAGATGTTTGCAGTGCAAATTAGAATAGCATCTATTAGAAAGTAAAAGCAAATGTTATGTGTTTTAAAAAATATATAAAATGCTTTCATATAGGTCATGTGAATTTATCACAACATGCAAATTAAAAATGAAATGTTAAATGTGCACTCTGTTTAACTCCTACAATATGTAGCTATATGTACAGCTGAAATAATTAGTTAGAAACTAGTCGGATAAACTATTACGATGAGCAAATATTTGAGAATTGATTGATAATTTTTAAAGACAAAAAAAGATAAGAATCAACTCAAATGGGAATATTAGCTTATTTGTTGTCTTCTAGAAAAGTAAACCAATGGAGGTTTGGACCAAGGTTTGGACCAATGCTCAAACCAAATCTTTAATAAATACTTTAAATAACGTGTACATTATTAGATTAGTCTTCTGTGATATTAAACTAAATATATTTGAGTTTCCTTTTTTTATTATGTCAACTTCTTAATAGTGCAAACTATTAAGAAGTTAATCTAGAAAGGTCAACAGATTAATATTGAAGCAGAAATAATAATTAGCTGCCCTAAATTAAAACAATAATATTCAGCGTGTTAGTTATAGCATGTCGCTGTATTTTCTATTCCCCCAAATGCTATAATTTGGGCAACACAACACACAAACTAAATCATGATGTGATCAAACCCTCCAGGTACAACTCCACTTAAAGTTAATACACAGTAATAACAGTAATGAGCATTATGTGACATGCCAATTATATTGTGTCTGTTTCATGTCACAAACATGTGTGAGCTATGAGTGAACCAGCCCACTGCCAATGTGTCCTCACGTGATTTTCATCCACACATCTGTCTGTTGTTGTTGTTGTTGTTGTTTGTTGTTGTTTAGGGGAGCAGCTGTCACGCGCGGGTCCCAGGCTGGGGATAGCCTACACTGAAGGGGGGGAATGCACGGACGTGAGAACCCCTTACGAACCCCCCATCTGTACGTCATGGAACATTTGCAGAACAGGAACCTCCCACCTGAGAGGCAGCGGAGCGCGGACACAACGGGGAGACCTGCCCGCACCGGATCACCGGAGCACCGGAACACCGGAGCACCGGAACACCATCTTAGGCGACAACAATACAACTCGTTCCTCTCCAGATCGTAACGAGCGGCGCGTTCCGCACACAGTTCCGGGCTTTAACAACACGGCGTGTCCACGGGGAGCAGGAGGCTTACCGGTTACCGCGTCACCGGTCACCGAGCACCGTGCAGATCGTGTCATTCCACGCGCGCGCGTCCTGATGCATGACACGGTGTTGTCGTGTATTCCCAGGTCACCTGTGCACGGCAGGGGAGGAGAGATCACTTGTGCGCCGTCAGCGTTCTCAAACGTCACGCAAGGCCGGAGTGTTGTTCCATGTGTGAGCAGCAGGGGGCGCCACACACCGGGGGCAATGCAACAGGGCGACGGTTATCATAAAAATATATCTTAACAAATAATAAGCCTGATATTTATCAGGGATATTAGATATTGTTTTCCTCCAAATGTAAATATTAGATTTATTTAAAAAAATGTTTTAAAGATGGTGCTAAAAGACTTTACATGACTTCATTTATTTTATTTAAACATGTCCTCACATAAAATATTCACAACACTGGCCAATGCAGCAGACTGCAGTGAAATACACATACAAATGGGAAGGTTTAATAAAAATAAAAATAAAGTGCAACATAATTGTGAATAAAACAAGTTTTACAATACTATGTCCGAGGTCACTTAATGAATAATCCATATACAACATAAAATGACTTTATGTCCCTAAGTTACCAAGTAGGTTATGTAAAAGTCCATACAAGTCCACTTATTAATAATAAATAATTTAAAAGATCATTTTCATACGGCAGTATATTTGATGGGGGGTGTTCAGTCATTTAAACATGTACAATAAAACGCTGTGTTCTTCTCTCGGCCTCCAGCTTTGTCACTTCCTGTTCAGCTGATCCGTTTCCCTTCAGGCGGCACCTGTCAGCATCAGCGCCCAGGCCCACTGGCAAGGCATCTGGCCGATGGCCAGCTGGGGGAGGAGAACCCGCAGCCCGCTGGGCTTCACCGGCTCCCACTCCAGAAGGCCGTGGCCCACAAGCATCACCTGTTATTTGTTTTTTAAGAACAAAAACAACACATGAACAATGTTGACATGTTGATAGAACAAGAGAACTAGGGAAAGAGAGAGAGAGAGAGAGAGAGAGAGAGAGAGAGAGAGAGAGAGAGAGAGCTGCTCTGTGAAGGAGTCCACCTCATTTCCCAGGATACAGTGCGGTTATTGTACATTCCACCAGATAGGCCAATTTATTGAGCCTTTAATTAAATACTGTCTCCCTATTTTTCTAATATTTAATTAATTATTAATTCATCAATTATTTGAGAAAATAATTGCCATACAATTTGATAATGAAAATAATAATTAGTTGTAGCCTTACTACTATAATTCTTGATGTAAACCAATGAGAGCCTCTTTACTACTAAACACCACATCATATTATAATAATAATGACTTGGCCAAAGCTCTCGCCTTACCTGAGTGTGTCCTTGAGTAACCGGTTCGCTCAGAATCACAGATCCATTATTGGGCCACTCCAGTAGAAGAGCAAAGATGCTGTTTTCCTGTGGTTTGAAAGTGTACCTGTCAACATATGGATAATTATTATTAATAATTCAGGCCTCCGTATGAGCATAAAAAATATCGTTAAAAATATAAGATCCTATTTTAATTTAGTTTGTTAGACATTTTGAGAAGGAGCATATTAAATAAATCATACACAACTAAAAAAAAACATGTCAATGGGTAAGTGTAAAAGAAGACGAAGGTGAGATTGTACCTTCATCACCATCAGTTTAATCATATACTATTTACTCAATCACTCAATAGTTGTTACGTACTGTGATGCATGAACTTTTAACAACTTTTGGCAAAATAATGTAAAGAAACAAAGAAATATTTACTTCTGATTCTGTCCAAGAATTAGGGATTGTTATCTTTTCTTTTTTACTTCAATATCAAGATTAAAAGAGGAGAGGAATAAGTGATCTGTTCCAAAGAAACCAAACCGAAGCCCACCAGACTTTGGGAGTGACGGCGTCCTGCTGAACCCGCCATGCGGTCGTGTTGTAGATGGACGCCCCGTTGACCTTCAGCCACTGACCCATCTGCCTCAGGCGCTCCTCAAAGATGGGCGAGATCCTTCCGTCGTGCGTCGGCCCGATGTTCATCAGCAGGTTTCCCCCGCAGGACACCGTCTCCACCAACGTCTGAAACGCCGGGTGGGATTTTGATCAAATTAGAATCTCATGGCACAACGATTTCTTTAAACGTGAGAGGGAGGCGAATTCCTCACATCAAGCAGGACTAAATCCCAATTTTCATCGTTAATTTGAAGTTTAAATCATTGAAAAATTAGCTTATCCAATTTAAATATGTGCTCATTTTCTTTGTTGTCTAATATAATATTGATTAATTAATTAATTTATTGATTAATTAATATTGATAATCTGATTCATCCCCGTTTTTTGAGGGAGAGGTACCACAAGTCCTTCTTTCCTGCTGCTGTCAGGCTGCACAACACACTGCAGTAGGTCACTGGAGATCCTGGCAAACTCGGCACTTTACTTTGTTTTTCCCCTGTATATTAGTATTAGTATTAGCATTTAGTTTTTAGTATTTAGTTTTGTGTTTTATATTCATTTTCATTGATGCTCTGATGTGCACCGCTGCTGTGATTTTTGAAACGTCCCCACTGTGGGACGAATAAAGGAATATATCATATCATATCATATCATAATAAACTGAATATTTGTTTACAAAAAAAGCATTTACCATATGAATTGATCATAATAAGCACATTTGTGAGAAAATAAAATAAAAATAAAATTCTAAGCTAATGAAAACACAAGCCTTGTCTCATACACCAATTAAAACAAAATTATGATAACGTAATTCAATTCCCATTGAAATGTTACACACTGGCCCTTTAAGCCAAATCCTCAATCTGTTTATAATAAAAAAACACTGGCAGGTGAATGAGATGTTCACCCCTCACCGCGACGAGCTGCTGGACGCTGAGGAAGTCGCTGAGAGGAGCGTTGCGCCGGTAGCCCCAGGACTTGGTGTCGATGGTCATGCAGTTCTCCCACTTGCGGTCCAGCAGGTGCTCCGGCTGGTAGCGATCGGCGCAGGTGTAATAACCGCCGTGTTTGCAGATGGAGCCGAAGCCCCAGCGGTCGTTCGTCACCACCGTGTCTCGCACAGGACTGCCAAAGACACACGGGCGTACCATCACGAGATGATAAATCTCATCAAACACACACACACACACACACACATGCGTGCTGCACGGGTGAATAATCACCTGTCGTTGTAGAGCCAGGCCAAGAAGCCCGTGCTGTTCCAGTACTCGTCGGGTGCGTCCCCGTCCCCGTCGGACCACAGCACCTCCGGTTTGTACTTGACGACGAGCTCGTGAAGCTCGGGCAGAGTTTTAGCGGTCGGGAAGTAGTTTGTGGTGAAGTCGTTGGCGGCGTCCAGTTCGAAGAGCGGATTGAACCACTCGAAGAGAGAGTGGTACAGCCCTAATCGCAGGTCGCTGTTGGCACGGAGGGCACTCGCCACCTCCTCCACCAGATCTCTTTTCGGTCCGACGTCCACTGCGTTCCAGTTCCAGGAGTTCTTTGAGCCCCAGAGTGTGAAACCTGAAGATATAGAGAGGGAACCATATGCAGCGTGGCACCAATACCAGGGTTCTTACACATGTTGACCAATGGATTTCCAGGACTTTTCCATAACTTTTCCATGACTTTAAACCAAATTTCCATTACAAAACTGAAATCTCGGTATAAACATGAAACTTTTAGAAAATGTTGCATATTGAGAGCGTAAGTCGGCTTATATTTTGAGCGTCTATCTTCAAAGAACATTTTAATTCTTTCAAACTCGGTGTAAATGAACATGTGATTATAACACATTTTCATGACTTTTCCCAAACTTTTATGATTTAAGTTTTTTTCATAAAATTTCCAGGCCTGGAAATGATCATTTTAAAATTTCATGACTTATCTAGGTTTTCCATGAGCGTACGAACCCTGCAATACTCTAAATATGTAGATTGAATGATCTCCATTCGTAAAGGCTCGACTTCCATCATGTGCCGTACCTTCGTGGTGTTTTGTGGTCAGGACGATGTACTTGGCCCCCGATGAGGCGAAGATGTCCGTCCACTCTTTGGCGTCGAAGAACTCGGCGGTGAACTGCGGAGCAAAGTCTTGATACTTGAAGTCCGGAGGATAGTTCTTCTTCATGAAGTCCACATACGGCTTGACTTTCTGCTTCTGCCAGTACCACCTGGGACCGGAAACAGACACAAAACAGGCTGAAAGACGACGAGCCGCTTCCTGGAGGAGTCATTTTAGTTCTTGGGTGTGTTGCGTAACGCCTTCTGTGACTTTATACACCGCAGTGGTCATCAGGCATCAACACAGTTACAAAGTCGACAAGTCGATGAAAAGCCAACTGGATAATTGTGTTTAATGATGAATAAGCATCTAGCTATAATAGAGTACATGATGCTGATTAATCACCCCCCAGGTTATTTGAGAACTTGAAACTAATAAACTTCATAAAAAGCATCGGTTTGAATAAAATCAGCAGTGGAAGCTTCAATAAAAGTCGTACGGACCAAAAGGAACAAATCCATGAATGTTTTTCCAAGGCAGACGTCCACTGTCATCCCTCAGGGGATTATTTGTATTATTATGTTGTGTATTTAATGTGTTCTAATGACCAACGTACTCATTGTTCTGTTGTGTGTATAGAAACTTCTCAGCATATCCAAAACAACTTGTCTTCTAACCTGGCTGTAAAAAAAGTTAATATGTGCAGCAACATACATGTTACTGTACACACACACACACACACACACACACACACACACACACACACACACACACACACACACACACACACACACACACACACACACACACACACACACACACACACACACACACACACACACACACACATTTTGGAATGTCCCCACTGTGGGACGAATAAAGGAATATTATATCATATTATATCATACACACACACACAAAGTAGGACTGAACATTTTTATTTAGTTAATTGTTAAAGAGCATGGACACAAGGACAGCGGATAACTGTGTACATGTGTTTACTTCTTTATTTACATGCATTGTAAACAACTGGGACCAGAAATAAAATGTCCACAAGCTCGAGAATGTGAGCCGGTGTTGTTATTAGCACTTCAGTGATACTTAAATAGATCTTATTATGGTACTTTTGTACTATGGTGATGAGATGTTACTTTCTGTATTCTTGTTGTTCTTAGTTTGTACTCTAGGTTGATGCACTTATTGTAAGTCGCTTTGGATAAAAGCGTCTGCTAAATGACATGTAATGTAATGCAATGTTAATACCAGTAGGAACTGGGAACATTACCTGGTACTATGAGCTAGTACTTGGTAGGAATCTTAATTGGTAAGAAAGCTGGTAATCAACCAATCAGGAAGCGAATTACTATTCCAAACAGTGTGACGTAATTTTATGTAGTTACGCTCCGGTTACCTGGATGTCAGCAACGAACACTTTTCAAGTTCTGTCTGTAAAAACTATAAACCAAATCGTTAGAATGTTAAGAGGATAAACCAAACTCACCAGAACCACTCGCTGCCGAAGCTCGGGACCGAGAAGACCCCCCAGTGTATGAAGATGCCGAACTTGGCCTGATCGTACCACTCCGGCAGCGGCCGGGAGTCGATCGATTTCCAGTTGGGTTCGTATTTCGTTGTCCCGCCGGTGCCGATCAACAGCATTGATAACAGGAAGTAAACCGATAACTTCCCATTTCCCATTTCAGGTAAATAAACAAAATACAACGACAGCGAGAACCGCGCGTTGTGCACGAAAAAGCTTCAAGTTATTTTTTGTAATAAAATACAAAATCGAAAAAAATCGAAAGCGCATAACCGGAAGTAGCCAAACACGGTCACCTGACGGTCACGTGATGTTCGGCGTCTTGACAACGGATTCTTGTTTGATATGCTGACCGCGATAGACGCATTGAGGAGATCCCACGGCTCAGCCTACCAGACTGAACGGAACGCCGCCTCCCCGGGAAACGCTGCGTGTAACATCTCGCGCTCCTTCGAGTTTCACGCATGCGCAGTCCGCCTCCTCTTTACGGAAGAAGGTAATGTTTTGATTTTGGACTCCCAATGCATGGCTACGTTGACTGCCACTGTCATATCTCCGCGCGGGATTTTGACAAGGTACGATCGCGCTTCAAAGAACACCAGTGTGTTTTATATAGGAGATATCTAATAAAGCTGCTTTGCCCTTTTTCTCTTGTTGTTGTCAGGACATAGAGGAGGTGGTTGAGAATGCAAAAAAGGTGAGCAGTGTCCCCGCAGAAGCGTTGTCCGCAGTTGTTGTGGTTTTAATGTGTGCTTTATTATTTCTAAGGCTGGCTTGTTGGCGCTGTTAGCCGTGGCCGAGCATGCTGGCGAATTTGACAAGATTATTCAGTTGTCACAAAGGTAACTACAATGTATTAGAGGGACGTTATTTGAGTTTAATTCGTCTTTTTTGTACTGACTGTTTTTCTTCTTCTAGGTTTCCAGGGTTTATTTTTCCCTGCTTAGGAGTCCATCCTGTTCAAGAAGTTTCCCCAGAAGAACAAAGGGGGGCTTCTCTCCAGGTAGGCACGAGTTTAAAGGGTGGGCTCACCCACATTATTACTAAGAAAAGACCAACGTATATAATAACCCACAGTACAGATATAAGGGCCATCCTCTGATCCATAGTTATATCCATATATCCTACATTTTTTATTCTCTTTCTCCGTTTTGTAATTCTATTGGGGATGCTTAAGTCTACTCTGTATTTACTGTATATTATCTTTTTGCGTGTTTTATTAAGAGATTACTTTAACCTTATAATAAAAACAACAGTATAGAGATGATAGGAAACGAGAGGAATAACATGGATAGCGAAGAATCTTTTTTTATTTTTTATAAATAGTTATCTTTCTCTATGCAGGATCTAGATGCAGCTCTTCCCATAATAGAGAAATACAAAGACCACCTTGTGGCCATCGGGGAGGTAAGAATACAGAATCTCTGA
The DNA here is from genome assembly GCA_036178185.1 of Liparis tanakae. Lineage (NCBI taxonomy): Eukaryota > Metazoa > Chordata > Actinopteri > Perciformes > Liparidae > Liparis > Liparis tanakae. The sequence continues at coordinate 5,001,358 of CM070093.1, forward strand.
TGTTAATTCATTACAAAGCAGTTTGCTGTCCTGTCATTATTTTTGCAATCATGTTCACAGTGACCTCTTTTTTCAATCTGATATTTTAGGTTGGTTTGGATTTTACACCCAGATATGTCAGAGGTGAGACCGACAAAGAAAACCAAAGGCAGGTCCTCATTCGTCAGGCACAGATAGCCAAGCAACTGGACCTGCCTTTGTGAGTCACACTGCAGTACTAGATGATATCAACTCATCTGGTAACATTTTAATTTCAGCTCAACAAAGTAATGTATGTCCAGTTCATCCCGGCAGTAATATAAAGAACATGTCGTAGTTTTACTCAATTCATCTTTTCAAGAGTGTCTAATCAGTGCTGTGGATGACAATATTTGAATTTAAGAAATCAACACACACAATCCTAGACTTTAAGAAAACATTTAATTTATATGAAGAAAAAACTATTGGTGGCGTTGCCTCAATATGCGCAGCAGTTTTTCCGCAAAGTACTTTTTAAAGACCTTTTTAAATGAATCTCCATATACATAATTTGTCCCTTAACAAACAGACATACATAATATTTGTATGTTTAATTTATTTTCAGAAATGTTCATTCACGCTCTGCAGGAAGACCCACCATCCACCTGCTGAAGGAGCAAGGTAAGCACTAAAGTTGAGACGTTTACTTTGGTCGACTTGTTTAGAAGGTAACTGCAGTTCTTCAAAATCTCCACTAGGTGTCGAAAAAGCCCTGCTTCATGCTTTTGATGGGAAACCATCTGTTGCCATGGAGGGAGTGAAGGCTGGATATTTCTTCTCCATTCCACCATCCATCATACGCAGTGATCAGGTACAACATAATTTGTCATTAATGTGTGTGAATAGGCTAATTTAATTTGGAAATGAAATTGTACACAGCATATTTAGCCAACACTGACATGTTGGCTTGGTTGACTTTATCATATTGAATGTTAATGATCGAGGTTCTTTTGTGCATTTTACACCAAGAAGCAGAAACTTGTGAAACAGTTGCCGTTAGAGAACATCTGTCTAGAAACGGATTCACCTGCTCTTGGTCCAGAAAAACAGGTACAAAATAATAATATCCCCCTCAATGGCATTGCATGTTCTATTTTTTTATTAATATTTTATATTTCCTAATAGGTTCATTATTGAAACATTCATGCACTTATTGTAAATCTCTGGATAAAAGCGTCAGCTAAAGGAAATGTAATATAATTCACGTCTTGTCATCCTTGTTCTGCGTCCTGAATGCAGGTGAGAAATGAGCCCAAAAACATCTGCGTGTCTGCTGAGTACATCAGTAAGATAAAAGGAGTCTCGCTGCAGGAGGTGATGGAGGTGACAACACAGAACGCTCTCCGGCTCTTCCCCAAGATAAAGTCTGCCATCAGACCCTGAAGCCATAACCGTTTATTTCATCAGTCACTCAATGTGTCTGACTGAAGTGTGAATTAAGACGTTATGTAAATCAGTCTTATGTAACCTTATTTGAGGGCTGAAAGGGATTTATTTATCTCCATGTATTCTTTAATAAAGGAAGATACAGAAATAATTTTACAAACACGGTGTATATTTTTCATCCCATCAACAGGACTAAACAGAGCAGTGTTATTATAAAGTGTTTTCACAGGTCCTTTGTGCTATTTAAATCAAAGTTGTTGAACTTTCTCTATAATTAAAAGCTGACTTTTCATTATCTTAATGTCAGCTGCTATAGCTAAATTATAATGGCCCTGGATCAGAGTTCACAGCTGTATGGGGTATTAAACACATTTTGTTTTATGGAAAGTTGAATCTCATACAATAATTTACAATCTGATAAATAAAAAATGGGGGGAATTCAGATCTGTTATAAATATTTAATTAACCTTGCTGGAGGGAGCTTGAGACTCAATAAAAATATATATACATACACAAATTATATATATATATATATATATATATATATATATATATATATACATATATACATATATATATATATATATGTGTGTGTGTGTATACAATACATATATTCATTTTTAAAATAATTGTTGTGTTTTGGTTCATGTATTTCGTAACACAAGACGTTGTTACTTTCTTCATTTATTATTTATATGTTTAAATTTACATAAACGTGGATTATAATTAAACTAAACTAAAGTATGAAAGCCCATTTATGACAGTAACATTTTTTGGGGGGTAATATATATATATATATATAGATGTATATGTATATGTGCCTCAAAATTAAGAGATAGTGTGTCGCTGTCACAATTAGTGTTGCACGAACCAGTGCGCAGGTGTGTTGATACCCGGATGATACCACACTGGCCCGTGAAATGCGCGTGTCCTGTAGTGTGTCGCGAGCCCTGACCCTATGAGTGGAGGTGTTGTCAGGTGAAGGTGAACTGCAGTTGCATGATGCTCACTGTTTGCGCGTGGAGCTAAGAAGTGAAGTTGAATTTCCTTCATGCACACTTGTATTCATTGTACAAGTTAGAAGTGTCACTTTTAGTCACGTATTGGAGTGAAAATCAATGTTTTAAATGGTTTAATATATCAATCACAAACACAGCGAGTTAATATTATTTTTTTTCAAGCAATTATTACTGTTATTACGAACCCATACCATTTTATATATTGTTTCAGTTTTGTAAATATTATGTTCGATGTATTATCGCTGTGTCTCGCGTGGCTCTAGCGCCCTCTGCCGGACACCTGCAGAATTGAGACCCGTAAACTGATACTTGGCAGCTCGCCATCTCCGTGGTAGGTTAACCACCTTTGTTGTAATATTTAGCCAAATAAGCACATTTTAGTTCGTATAATTAATTCGTACAACTTATGTTTTAAAGGTGATTTATAATTTCGACAACAGAATGCCTCAAAATGAAAAAAAAGTGTCGTAAAAACATGTTTAAAAGAGTTTACTACAACGTTGCTAGGTTAGCTTAGGACAGCATCTCTGTGGAGTAACTTGCTAGCTTGAATAATTGTTTCTTTGCTTTCGCGATTCACGAAGCTATTTACCACGAGGTGAGTCTTGAGAACCCTAATGCGTGCTTCCGGTATGTTACCAGGCAGATTAACTTTAGTTTACGTGTAGATGCGTGTGTCGTCTGCATAGTAATGATACGTCGGCAGCGCGCGGCGCGTTCCCGCAGCTTGTAGCCACGAGGTGGGACACTGTTTTTCACAATAAGTCTGCGTAAATAAACTGATAATAAAGTGTGCCTGGATGATTACACGGTGTGTTATCATTATTATGCAGACGACACACGCCTCTACCTGCCTCTAACTACATCTCAAGGGGAGTAGTATGATAACACGGGCTGGCTAAAAGCATTTAATAAATCAACAACTGGATGTGCCAGAATGTTCGTCAATTAAATAAAGATAACACGGAAGTACTTAGGGTCCTCTTGACGACTTCGTCACAGAGGAACCTACTGTTTTTGACATGATTATTATTATTTTTTTCTTATTATTCCCTCCAAACAAACGTCGACTGGCCGCACCCCGTACGCCCCAGCAGACTGAAATTCCACATGCACAAGCAGACTGGTGAACATTTTGAGATTATTGAGTTTTCGTAAAAGTGTATGAAAAGATGGCTCTCTACCCACGGCTCTTTTCACCAATGACGGATTGACTTTAAATTTGCCATACACGTCCGCTTGGACCTGCTCTACAACATTGCCAATATAACCCCCAAGCTCCGCCTACTTTTATTTTCCGCTATTTTGAATTTTGTAAAAAACAGTTTTTGTGCACTTTTTTTCAAAACGCTTAGTCCGATCCCTACCAAATTTTCTGAGGTTCATTATTGGTTCAATTCAAAGAAATTATTTTCAGGAATTGTCAATATCTAATTTCCTTCAGAGGATATGGACCAGTAAACATCCAAGGGGTGTGGCCTAATATATAAAGACACCTAATTTCCAAATCACTTGGACTATCTTCACCAAATTGGCAGCCTATGTTCACAAGGACGCCCTTAACCCAGGTTATTAATTTCATAATATTTGAACATTAGGGGGCGCTACAATCAATCCCTGAAAATATGGCTTTTTGGCCTTTTTTCAAGTTTTTAGGGGTTGTAAAACAGTTAACTCCTCCTAGAGCGTGAACCCGATTCTTTCCAAACTTGGCCAGTATGTTCTTGAGACCTTTGTCTTGAAAAATCTTTGAAAGATTTTAAAAATATTAAACTATGTGCAGAGACCCCCAGAGACCCCCAGAGACCTTCAGAGACCCTCAGGGACTCTCGGGTCGTTTAAATCCAGATTGAAGACTTTTCTGTTTGCTGTTGCCTTTTTAATTGAACAAAATTCAAGGATATCAATTAATTTCTGCATTTTACTTCTTAAACTGCGCCGCAACTTTTATTCTATTTCTTGCTTTTAGACTTTTTATGTTTTTGTTGTTGTTCTTAATTGTTTTTTAAATCTTGTTTTCTTTTGCGTTATGTTTTGATGCTTTTATTGGTGTTAACTTCCCTCTTCCCCTCCTCCCCTCCCCTAGAAGCAGCTTGTTACAGAGACCCTGTTATCCACGGCTTCAGGTCTGAACTTCAGCGCCATGGCGGGTGACGCGGTGGTCTGGAGGGGTCTGACCTGGATGAAGCGGGCAGCCTGCAGAGCCTCGCCGGGCGGCCTGCACGGCGTCGGGAACCAGAGGCTGGTAAACTTCCATCACGCCGCCGTATCAGCGAGGGTGAGCACGTCGGCCGTGATTTGTCTGTAATGCAGCCGCAACGCCGGATAGAGTTTCACTAACATGCAACCCAGAGACCTCTACCACCATCCCCTCAGCAGTGAGCAGAGTAAAGAGGCAGACAACGACAGCTGAGAGGATTTATGACGCCTGATAATCGTTGTTTATGGCTAAATAACATAACAAAATAAAGCAAATGGTTTTCAACAGAATTTTATATTTTGCTTGGCTGTATAGCTTCAAAAACAACATGAGGACCCTGTGTTCTCCCCCTTTTTTGGCTTTGACGCCTTAAAATGTAACAGACGTGTCACATCTTCAATACATACAGTGATTTTCCCATTTAAACATTTCTTATTTGAATAAAGAAAAAAAGCACAAATAGATAAACGGTCCCATATTTCACCAAATAGTGAAAGGAGGAGAGGAATGAGGAAAATTAGGCTCTTTTAAAAAGAAAAAAAAATCTTATGCCTGTTTTCTTTCCCCCAATGTAACCTCTTGTAATATATATATATATATATATATATACATATACATATACATATACATATACATGTACATACAGGCACGTGCACAGACATTTTGGGGGGCAGGTGCTCAAACCCAAAAAAGGGGCACATGCCAAAAAAAGATTCTGACAGAGTTAAAGCATAAGCAGCAATATGAACTGCGTTTCCTCTGGGTAGCATCAGACAGCTATCTTACACTTCATTTTTGAATAAAGATGAATTATTATATAGCAACAACAGTACAAGCGTTCTGATTGGCTAATGGGTCGTCGCGCTAGCCACGTATCGCCCTCCTCGCCGGTCTGATTCGGATCCGTATTGTCCTCTTACGTCATTTTCAAAATGAGCGATATTGATAGACATCAACAGCCAAGAGCAGTGGTCCTCAAACTAAGGCCTGCACATGTGGCCTTCTGAATCAGGGGCGTTTTTTTCTACAGGCGGTATAGGCGGCCGCCTAGGGCGCCATTCAGAGGGGGTGCAAAAAAATGCACTCCCCTCTGAAAAGAAATACATAATTTTTCTTTTGCCACTGCTGGGGCTTGAACCCAGGACCTTGTGTCCACCGAACACACGCTTATACCCACTAAGCCAAAGTACCCAATTTGATTTTTTTTGACACTGCATCAAGTTCTCTTCTTTACCAAAAGTACAAAACCCGGGGGCTCGTGAGCAGCGCGGAGCATGTCGGAGCGAAAGTCTCACAAGAACTAAAATAAATGCCCCGTCGGATATCAAAACACATTTGGGGAGACTTGATGACAGAGAGAGTAACTTTTATTCTTAAACACTGATGAATGAAGAAAAAAAAGTGCCTCCTGAGAAAAAGGGCACTTTACTCATCCGGGGCAAAAGGGGCTGGTGCTTGAGCACCACTAGGGCTCTATTTGTGCACGTGCTTGTATATATTGTATATATATATATATATATATATATATATATATATATATTTATTTATTTATTTAAAGCTGCATCTTCAGTCAAGTTTCACGTCCATATTTTACAGATTGCTGCTCCTGAAACACTCAAATGAATAATTGAGTCTCAATAGCGTCCCAAATCCTGTGTCATGTTCTCACAGCTGGATTAAGGAAAAAGTTGAATTATCCCTTTTTTAAAATTTGTATGAATCCCACTTTTGTCGCCCAGGATCCGTTCAGCAAGCGGCGAGACGCCTGCGCCCACAGAGCCGCGGCGGCACAGCGCCACAGACACTCGACCGCCGCGCGTCTCATCAGGAGCTCCTCCTGCAGCGGAGGACCCAGCACGAAGCACGTGAGGCTCCACGGGGCCTGGCCCCGCCCACCGCTCCCCGGACACACGCGGGACAACTCCACGGCGGGACGACCGGCGCCGGAGGACGTCGATAAAGCCGGAAACGCCAAGAAAACCGACATCAAGCAACATAAGCAAGTGGTATCCACCCGTTATACCTTTTTATATTTATAAGTGTTTGAATGATATCAACCATTAGGGCCCTTTTTCAGTGTTTGTGGTTATTGTGTCAACATTCGACGGGACAATTTCATTTGTCTTCTGTCCTCTTGAGTTCGGTGCTTTCTCGTTTTTCAGCTCAGTGAGAGAGCCAGAGAGAGGAAGGTGCCCGTCACACGGATAGCACGCCTGGTGAATTTTGGCGGTAGGTGTATTTATTGGCATTCTGGTGTGTGTTTTTTAAAATTGTCAAGTCAAACACGTATAGTTTCTATTAGTTTATAAATATATAAACAGAAAGTAAACCATGTAAATAGTAAAAAAAATGTAATCCTCGGAGAAGAAACGGTCGTGGATGTTAAACTTCTGCCAATAATGGATGGATGGGTGGATGTTATTCCTTCGTTCTGCAGGTCTGGCCATCGGACTCGGCATCGGGGCGATCGTCGAAGTGGCCAAGAAGAGTTTCAACCGAAACCAAGGAGGCCAAGGTGCTAAGAGGAATATAAAGACTTGTATTCAGACTTTACTCTGAAGTAACTTGAATTAAGAAGAGATAATAAACTTCAAATGTGATATAAATAACTTTATCATGTGAAGTCCCTGTGCTTGTAGTGTACATGATGTTACTATTAGACACAAGCGTGGTACTAGATGAGTACAAGAAGTAAAACATCTTATTTGGAGCTGAAGTACAAAATCCACTATATGTGATAATGAAATGTTTATTTTTATTTTTTAGGTGAAACCAAATCGGTTCTGGCCTCCAGTGCCTTCCTCTCGGAGGCCAACGCTCAAAGAATCGTCCGGACACTTTGCAAAGTCCGAGGTGCGGCTCTGAAACTTGGACAGATGCTCAGCATTCAAGGTGAGGCGTCATGGAGACCGGACGCTTCTGATGCCGACGCCATAAGTGGCGTTCCAGCAACCGAGCCATTGTGGGCGGGGCTTAACTCCCACGTCTATACAGCTGCCGTGTCATCGTGCTCTCTAGGTATCATTAGAGTCCACACAGGTGGAGAGAAACCTCGGTCAGTACTTTTAAGTACAGTCTTTTTTGTACTTTACTTAAATATTTCCATTTTCTGCAACTAAGAGGCACATTTGGTCATTTGGTAAAGAGTTTAAGATACTCTCTGCTCTTTGGTTGGTGTGTGTTTACAAACCACTTCAAAGTTCCTCCCATAGAGTCAATTTAATAATATGATAAGTTTATGACATGTTTTTTATTTCATTATAATTCTAATGACTTTGATACTATTTTTTCTCTTTATATGACATACTTCACTATTTTTTATTACATTTTATACAATAACATTTGTATTTTTACACAATTTATACTAGACATTTTTTATAAAACTATGCGACACATTTTTTGTTACCACTTCTTTCCCGTGTTAATATTAACGTCATCCTGCTCAAGAACTCTGAATCCTGCTGGTTACGTCACGTCACTGAAACATTATTCAAACTAACGCTTTGATATTTTCAACTACAGCCCAACTTTCTGTTTCTTAAAGTTCCTGAGGGGTTTATTTCTCCTGAAAGCAGAAGCCGATCACAGATCAATGTCGTAGGAACAGAAGCCTGACGGTTTGCGTTCATCTCTTGCTTTCCTCCCAGACGACGCCTTCATCAACCCTCAGCTCGCCAAAATCTTCGATCGTGTTCGCCAGAGTGCCGACTTCATGCCCCAGAAGCAGATGATGGTAGGGTCTGGAGCGCCGCGCACGAACACGCCAGTGACCACGCCAGTGACCACGAACGACCCCGAGTCCGTAGACGAGCCGCAGTCCACAGGCGTGTCCTCTCCCCGCAGAAAGCCATCGGCGGCGACCTCGGCCCGAACTGGAGGGACCGGCTGGAGTACTTCGAGGAGAAGCCGTTCGCCGCGGCGTCCATCGGCCAGGTGCACTTGGCGCGGCTGAAGGACGGCAGACAGGTGGCCGTCAAGATCCAGGTGAGAGGAGCGGCGAGATCTAACACACATTTACAAAACGCAGCAAACGACATAAACCGCACGATGATCTGTGGCGTTTCAGTACCCCGGAGTCGCCAAGAGCATCAACAGCGACGTGAAGAACATCCTGACGGCTCTGAACTTAATCAACGCGCTGCCCAAAGGTCCCGCTGCTCGTCCCGTCTGTCGGCCGGCGGCGCTGTAACCTCCACCTCGGCTTGAGCGTCACGCTTTCCACCCGCAGGTCTGTTTCCTGAGCACCTCGTGGAGGTCATGAGCCGCGAGCTGGCGCTGGAGTGTGACTACATCCGAGAGGCCCGATGCACCAAACGGTTCCAGTAAGTCGTGAACTCGTCTTCAGTTCGTTGGAGTCTTTATACACTTTTTTTTCTGGCCCTTTTTACCCCTAAATATGAAGCCTGACTTTACTGTGACTTTTCGGAATGGTGAGTTCAATCAAAACTGGAGACTGTCGGTGTTTCAATTAAAATGTCCACGCCGACTCTCAGTAAGATGAACACGGCATTGAAGGAGTCGTTTGACGTGTTGGGAGGATGAAGAGAGAAGATCGGCGACAACAGATGAAACTACTTCTAGCGGTCACTTAGCTTAGCATACAGACTTTAAAGTGTGGGAAACATCTTTCATTAGTGAGCTTTAGAGGTGCTGGTCAGTGTCAAGTCTTTATGCTAAGCTAAGCTAACCAGCTGCTGGCGTCGAGTAAAACAATTTAAAATATGAATTATTTCCCTAAATATACACTACCGTTCAAAAGTTTGGGGTCACTTAGAAATGTCTTTATTTTTCAAAGAAAAGCATGTTTTTTGAATGAAGATAACATTAAATTATTAAGAAATGCACTCTATACATTTATAACGTGGTAGATGACTATTCTAGGTTGAAACACCTGTTTAAAAAATATTAAATATCTACACGGTTGTATAGAGGCCCATCTCCAGTGTTCTAATGGCACATTGTGTTATCGCCTTAGAAGACTAACGGAGGGGTAGAATTTTAGAAAACCCTTTTGTTATGTTAGCACAGCTGAAAACAGTTATGCTGGTCAAAGAAGCTTTTCAACTGGCCTTTTGAGCTTCTGTCTGAAGAACAAAATTCATATTTAAAATAAAGATCATTATTTCTAACCTGGTCAATGTATTTACTATATTTTCTATTCATTTTGCAATTCATTGGATAAATAAAAGTGAGTTTTCATGGAAAATACGAAATTGTCTTGTTGGGTGCCCCAGAACTTTTGAACGGTAGTATAAATTTGAAGTGCAAAGTTTCCTCTCCAGCCGTGAAGTTGATATTGATGTTCTCTTGTTGTTGTTGTCGTTTGTGTGTCAGGGAGCTGCTGAAGGACCAGTCGTACTTCTACGTGCCGGACGTGATCGACGAGCTGAGCGGCCCGCACGTCCTCACCACCACGCTGGTGCCCGGCTTCCCGCTGGACCGCGCCACCGGCCTCTCGCAGGAGCTCAGGAACGAGGTGCGACCGGCTGGGAACAACAATCCATCCACACCTTGTATCCATGGATACGGGGCTGTATGCACGGAGCCACTATTTCCATTTTTGCTTCTGCTAGATCTGCGAGCGAATCCTGACCCTGTGCCTGAGGGAGCTGTTTGAGTTCCGGTACATGCAGACGGACCCGAACTGGTCCAACTTCTTCTTCGACCCCCAAACTCACAAGGTCGGTTCGTTGTTCGATCCCGACGCCGTCGCTCCTTCCTCTCCCTCCTCTTCTTCACCGGAGTCCGTTTCATGTGTCCAGGTGGCGCTGTTGGATTTTGGCGCCACTCGGGAATTCGATAAGAGTTTCACCGACACCTACATCGAGGTGAGACGTTGTAGAGACGTGTCACTCCTTAGAACTATATCCAAAATTATTGTTTTTGCAAGAAACATTACTTTATTCTCCCATAAAACCTCATTAAAATATGACGCTTCATAACAAGTTGTTAAGTCGTCACTCTTTGTTTACGTTTTGTATCGTGTTTGGTCGGATGCGGTGAAGCTGTCATTTATCCATCATGTAATGGATTTCTTGTAATCATGTAATTACAAGAAATGTTTCTATTAAAAACAAGATTGTTTCATACGCGTCACAACACGACGGCAGCTCGATGAATCCAGAGGGATCCTCTTAATTAGAAACTTTTCACGACAAAACGTATATGATTTTTTTTTTTTTTTTTCATGGTGTCAGCAATAGTTAAAATTATACAAACCTATAATCAAGACTCAACGTGCTTTATTTTTGCTGCAGACATTACATTCTAATCATCTTCTCACTTTGATTTCTTCAATCAGATTATCAACGCGGCTGCTAATAAGAACAAAGATGGCGTCCTCCAGAGATCCAGAGACATGAAGTTCCTCACGGGATACGAGTCAAAGGTAACAACGACCACGCTCTTCACTATGACCCAGAGCTGCGTGTTTGAACATACTATACTGACTTGTTATGAAGTCATAGCATGTGAAAATGTTTAGTTTGTTATAAGATACTATTTATAATGTTTTATTACTTTTCTTGACATCTTTTTACACCATACTATATTTTGTATATTATTATTATTTATTTGTGTGCGTGTTACTCGCATAAATCAAAAATTATTCAACCGAATCGCATGAAATTTGGTGGGATAATTAGTTATTATCCAGGGACCATTTGATTAGATTTTGGGATTGATCGGGTCAAAGGTCAAGGTCATGAAAAGGTACAAAATCTTCTTTTTAATTTTAAATACAATGAAAATTATTCTCTTTTCTAAAGACAATTCTTGGACATTTTAAGCCGTTTTTGACACCAACTATAAGACCAGTGTTTCCCCTACCATTGGAACAGGGTGGCGCCCCGCCCCCCTGTAATTTCCGCCCGCCACCCTGAAATTTTCGTCATGACGTCATATTTCTGGCGGTGCGCCGTCATGGAGCTCAGCTGCGAGCTGTCGACAGAGCGCCCCCCCCCCCCCCCCCCCCCCCTCTCCTGGTCGACACTAGTCCCGCCCCCCTGAAGCTGTAAACCTAGGGGAAACACTGATAAGACTTTTAACATACTATTCAAATACTTATTGACAATGACATTTTAGAGGTGCTGGCAGGAAGCGTGTGTGACCGTAAGTCTGGAGGTCGAGTCCCTAAATGTGCACCGTTGCTCTGGACTAACTGGCGTTGCCCTGAAGGTGATGGAGGACGCCCACGTGGACGCGGTGATGATCCTCGGGGAGGCCTTCTCCTCCGAGGAGCCCTTTGACTTCGGGGGCCAGAGCACCACGGAGCGCATCCACCGCCTCTTCCCCGTGATGCTGAGGGAGCGCCTCACGCCGCCCCCCGAGGAGACGTACTCCCTCCACCGCAAGATGGCAGGCTCCTTCCTCATCTGCTCCAAACTCAAAGCCAGAATATCCTGCAAGGCCATGTTCCAGGACGTGTACCACAGCTACTGGAGAGACGGGCGGCCCGCGGCAACCGGCTAGCCCCAAGACTGGTTTCCAGTAAAGACTCCGATTTGAGTTCTGATGAACTTTAACTCACATTCCTGGTGCCTAAAAACTGCCAACTTTATATTCCATGGTATTCAGAGTAATGTTTACACATTGATTCATTTGTCTGTAAACGTTTGTAAGTTTTATAATGTAAAGCAATAAACAGCACTTGATTAAAGGCTTTTAAATAAAAAACAAAGATGAAAGTTATAATCCCGAAAAGAAGAAAGAAAATGATCGACCCGTTATGTGAATAAAAACCAAATCCCAACACAGGAGAACATCAGTTATAAGGACGGCGTCTCGATACTGTTGCAGGGAGGCGTCCGCTGTAACCACGAGGTCGCCGGTTCAACCGCTGCTCTGCCCACAGAGAGCATGTCGGCGTGTCCTTGAGCAAGACGCTGAACCCCCTGGCGCTTCCCTGCAGCGCTCTGCTTCCTAACAAAAGAAAGAAATGTACACTTATTTATCCCGTGGGGAAATTCTTCTCTGCATTTGGCCCATCCTTAATTATGAAGGAGCAGTGAAGCGCCCGGGGAGCAGCTGGGGGTTCAGTGTCTTGCTCAAGGGCACTTCGACATGCTCAGGGTTCTTACACATGTTGACCAATGCATTTCCAGGACTTTTGCATGACTTTAAACCAAATGTCCATGACCAAACTGAAATCTCAGTATAAACATGAAAACTGTCGAAAATGTTGCGTATTGAGAGCGAACGCTGGCTTATATTTTGAGCGTCTTTCTTTAAAAAAGATATGAATTATTTCAAACTCGGCGCAAATGAACACGTGATTATAAAACATTTCCATGACTTTTCCAAAACTTTTATGATTTAATTTTTTTCCATGACTTTTCCAGGCCTGGAAATGAGCATTTTAAAATTCCATGACCGTACGAACCCTGCATCCTGCAAGTGTAATTTATTAGTAAATTCTTGTGCGTGCATTTATATTTGCGAATTGTTCTTTGCACATTTCTGAATATTTGTCTTTGCATTCGTGAGTAGGGATGAGAATCGACAGGATTTTAACAATTCCGATGCCTTATCGATTCCTGCTTATCGATTCGATTCTTTTATCGATTCTTATTGGGCAAGGGGTGGAAAAAAGAGCACAATCGGGTTTATTTACATTCATTGTCTTTTCTATAATGCTGCACACACCATATACAGTATAGATATACATATTTACATTTGTTTAAATAACCAAAAACATTTATACATATTCCTCTTGAACTTAAAATAAAACTTAAATAACTTAAATAAAATGTATTCTGGGGGCTAAGTAATTAAACATCTCTCTTGTTCTGCCTGTTTTGTTATATACATGCCTAAAAGGTGCCGAATATTTCTAGACTGAAATAATATCAGCATTATAATTATTATAACTGAGGATTTTTTAGTTGCCTATTCTGTGATGCCCCCTCAGGACTTGGTGCCCTACGCACAGCGTGTAGTGCGCGTTGAGGGAGCGGGTGCTGGTAGTAGTGGATAGCAGCATGTGTATCAGTAGTAGTGGATAGCAGCATGTGTATCAGTAGTAGTGGATAGCAGCATGTGTATCAGTAGTAGTGGATATCATGTGTATCAGTAGTAGTGGATAGCATGCCACACAAACAACAACAATGCAACTAGTGGAGGCGGCAAGGTGCTCCGGGTTGCCAGATTGGAGATGGTGAAGTATCGTACCAAAGGCTCAAAATTGGCGTATTTGGAGGATAATCATTGTGTATCTGGCAACCGTGAGATCGGTTGACCAATGGCTGTTCTCTATACCGTCAGCGCTCGCATCAGAGCTCGCGCCTAAAGGTGGACCGTACCGTTTCCAAAACTTGTAAGGGGAGAAACGCCAATATCCCAAACAAACTCCCGGACGTTTTTGGAATCCCTGCCGGACGGATTTTTTAGGGCTCAAAAACAGACAATGTCGGGTTAAAGAGGACGTCTGGTCAGCCTAAGATAAAGCCACATTAAGAGGAGAGGCAAACACTACCTCTGCCTCAATGCAGGGGCCTGAAAATGGAAGATTCTATAGCTAAGCTAGCGGAGTCTAATGCTAAGTTTAATAATGGATTAAAAATCGATATGCTCAGTTTAATAATGGGTTAACACAAACAAGTACTTTACAAACAAGATAGACGACATACGCTCCTCCTTTACTAATCCATCCTCTATCACTTCACCTACACCAACTCCTTCATCCACCTCTCTTTCCTCGTTTACCCCCCTGTCTCCCAGTCAAGTTCTTAGCTTGGTGACCTCTGCTCGACCGACCACCTGCGCCCTTGACCCCGTTCCGTCTCACATCCTCCAGGCTGTTGCTCCTGACCTTCTGACCTTTCTCACCCATCTTATTAACAGCTCCCTCTCAACTGGCTGTTTCCCCAACTCTCTGAAGGAGGCAAGAGTCAACCCTCTCCTGAAGAAACCCACGCTCGACCCGTCTGAAGTCAGCAACTACAGACCGGTCTCTCTTCTTTCCTTTCTTTCCAAAACTCTGGAGCGAGCTATCTTTAACCAAGTGTCCTCCTATCTCCACAGAAACAACCTTCTTGACCCCCACCAGTCTGGATTCAAGGCCGGCCACTCAACAGAGACTGCCCTCCTTGCTGTCTCTGAGCAGCTTCACTCTGCTAGAGCAGCCTCTCTCTCCTCTGTCCTTATCCTTCTAGACCTTTCTGCCGCATTTGACACCGTGAACCACCAGATCCTTCTCTCTTCTCTTCAGGACCTGGGGATCTCAGGCACAGCACTCGCTCTTTTCTCTTCCTACCTCACCGACCGCACTTACCGGGTAACTTGGAGAGGATCTGTATCTGATCCTTGTCCTCTCACTACTGGGGTTCCTCAAGGCTCTGTCCTGGGTCCCCTCCTCTTCTCTCTGTACACCAATTCTCTCGGCTCTGTCATTCGTTCGCATGGCTTCTCCTACCACAGCTATGCCGATGACACCCAACTGATCTTCTCGTTCCCACCGTCCGAAACACAGGTGGCGGCGCGAATCTCTGCTGGTCTGACCGACATCTCTCAGTGGATGTCTGCACACCACCTGAAGATCAACCCTGACAAGACCGAGCTACTGTTCCTTCCAGGGAAAGGTTCCCCCACTCACAACCTGACTACCACCTTCAACAGCTCCGTGTTGGCCCCTACCCTGACTGCCAGGAGCCTCGGGGTGACGCTAGACAGTCAACTCTCCCTGACGGCCAACATCGCTGCGACAGCGCGTTCCTGTAGGTACATGCTGCACAACATCTGGAGAATATGACCTCTTCTTACCCAGAAGGCGGCGCAGGTTCTGGTCCAGGCTCTGGTCATTTTGCGCCTCGACTACTGAAACTCCCTCCTGGCTGGTCTACCTGCTAAGGCCATCCGGCCTCTGCAGCTCATCCAGAATGCAGCAGCTCGATTGGTCTTCAGCCTCCCGAAATTCACCCACACCACTCCGCTCCTCCGCTCTCTTCACTGGCTACCGGTGGCGGCCGCATCCGCTTCAAAACATTGGTTCTGGCGTACCGTGCTCTGAACGGATCGGGCCCCGTCTACATCCGGGATACGGTCACACCGTACACCCCGGCACGTTCGCTCCGCTCGGCAACAGCCAACCGACTTGTGACTCCGTCACCTCGAGCTAATCACTTGAAATCCAGACTGTTTGCTGTCCTGCTCCTCAGTGGTGGAACGAGCTCCCCACTGACACCAGGACGGCAGAAAGTCTCTACATCTTCCGCCGAAAACTGAAAACGCACCTTTTCCGACTATATCTGGATTAATCATAGACTTGCACTTTAGTAGCACTTGAATAGCTCTTATTATGGTACTTTTGTAGTTTGACTATGATGAGGAAATGTTACTTTCTGTATTCTTGTTGTTCTTAGTTTGTACTCTAGGTTGAAATGCACTTATTGTAAGTCGCTTTGGATAAAAGCGTCTGCTAAATGACATGTGATGTAATGTAATGTAATGTAACACGATAACGCGAACGTTTGCTAATAACACACGCCCTCTGATAATTAACACCGTTACGATCAAATATTTCTCAAAACTGGACTTTCAATCCAAACGTGAAGTGATCACTAATGGGAGACAATGCTGGAGCATCTTAGCTCCAATGCTGGAGCTCAAATGTATGCTTCAAACGAAGGGACAGAAGATGACTTGATCCACTACACACAATAAAGGCAACTTGCTTCACACAGTGAGTGGTTGTGATCACTTTGAGGAGTTTAGCTTGGACAGAAAGAGATGAAGCGCCGACGTTAGCCGAGCTGCTGCTGCATCGAACACATGACGTCCTGTCATTTAATTCCATGCTGTGTGTTCAAACGCTTATTCATGTTATTTTTCCTCCCTTCGACGAAATAGACTTTTTACACATGTTACAAGTGGCGTAGTTGTCATTGTGTCGTGTGAAATAGAGCCACACTTTAGAACGCTTCTGCTAGTTGCCATGTTTGCTGCAGTCTGAAGAAGAAACCGAAAAAGTTTGCGCATGCGCAACGCCACAGAGGATCGTTAGCGGAACCGTTAAGGAATCTGGCTAACGATTCCAAACAATCGGTCCACTGGGAACCGGTTCTAAAACAGAACCGGTTCTCGATGCCCATCCCTATTTGTGAGTCTAACTGTATGCATTTGCAATTATTGAGACAGCTTTGATGCCACATTATTATTATTATTATTACTAAATAAACATACTTTTAAAATAAACGATAATAAGCGGAGCTCAACCGTGAACATTGTAAAAACACGTTTGATCAAAAACTCACAGTCGGCGCCAGCGGTCTTCACTGCTCCACTTGGATCGTGATGCTGGAGAAACCGAACTCGGAGCGCAGGAGCTTTGAGGCTTTGGCGAGGACGCGCGGAGCATCGGCGCCTCCTTCTGAGGACGAGAACGGGAAACGTCTCTGAATGTGAATCGTGACATCCACGGCTCGGCTCTCGTGGTATTGGAGATAAACATAGGTATGCATCAACAACACAAAACTATAGGAGTCATAAGTTATGAAAGTGTTTGATGCCACAGTAGTAAAAATGACATTGTATAATAAAGTAATTGTATATGATGCCATACTATGGTAAATGATAAAAAGCATAGAGTATAGTATGTCCAAAAAAAAGACTTCAAAATATAGTGAATGTATAGTGAATGTATATGTATGTTGAACGTATAGTGAATGTATATGTATATGTATGTTGAACATTTTATTTTATTTATTATATCTATATATTTTATATTATATCTATATATTTTATTTAAATATTTTATTTTATTATTATTATTATAACTATATATTTTATTATATCTAGAAAGATAAAAGATAAAAAGTAAGGTATGTCATAAATAAATTATATAGATTACTGATGAAAACTACTATATTGTTGTAGTATGTTGCAAAAGTCCTAAGAAAGTTATTTGTTAGGTCACAACCCGCCCGGTAAGACAAAAAAAAGAGAAGAAAACAACCAAAAAAGCCAATTAGCACCAGATCTGCGTGTACTGGCCCTTTAAATGACCTGTTGGTTTTACCTGTGACCAGGTGCACAGACACTAAGGAGCGGTTGGTGTTCAGGCTCCACGCGTGCAGGCTGTGAAGCGACGCCACTCCCCTCAGTGACAGCAGCCGCTCCTTCACGGAGCCGACGGCCACGCCCTGAGGGGCGCCTGCAGGAGACCGAAGGACACGGCGTTCAGAGCGGGTTCGGAGAAAAGCGTACGACGTCATCACCGCGGGAGAGGGAGAGGCGTTTTACCGGCCATCAGGATTCTGAGAACGTCCCTTGTGATCGGAATTGTCGTCCCGAGAACCAAAACCGAGAACAGGAACGTGCAAATCGGATCCGCTACTTTATATTCAGGCTGGGAGGAACAAACAAATAAACATATAAATAAATGATAACTGGAAAATGCATTTCCTGATGAAAATGCGTTGGAATGCTAACATCTGAAAGCTTGAAGCTGAAAAATTTAAAATAAATTGCTGAAAAAGGTTTGAAAATAGCTGAAAATGTCTGAAAATAGCTGAAATATTAAATGAATAACTGAAAATGTCTGGAAATAGCCGAAATATGAAATGAATAACTGAAAATGTCTGGAAATAGCTGAAATTAGCTGAAATATGTTTTTTTAAAAGCTGGACATAGCTTAAAAAAGCTACCAACGGCTAAAATAGGCTGAACATAGATTAAACATCTTAACATATCAAAAATGGAAACTTCTTGCTGAAGTAATAATTTAAAATTTTTAAAAGATAAAAAATATACAGCACTAGCTGAAGGCTATCTGAACATAAGAAAAATTAAATTGCTGAATTTGCTGAAAATGTGAAGATACTGTAAGCTCTTTAAAGTTGAAGATGTTCACCATAGGTTGGAACTTAAGAAACATGAAATATGAAAAGTCATTCCAATCTAATCCAATAGAACCTGGGTCAGTCAATAGTACTTTGTTTTCCCCCTCAGCAACAATCACAAGGTTTTGTTTGTTTTACCCTTCAACAGGATATCATAGCACGCACGCACGTACGTGACAGAACTAGGATGAGCTTAGCATCACTGTGACTTAGAGTGTTTCGGTCGACACTGACCCTGAAGTAGATGATGGCGGCGGCCACCATGACGCCGATACTCTGCACCAGATCTCCCACCACGTGGACGAACGCCGCCTTCACACTGGCGTTGCCGTGGCCGTGATTGTGTCCGTTGCCGTGGCCGTGATTGTGTCCGTGATTGTGTCCGTGATTGTGTCCGTTGCCGTGGCCGTGATTGTGTCTGTTGCCGTGGCCGTGATTGTGGCCGTGGCTGTGGCCGTGATTGTGGCCGTGATTGTGGCCGCTCCCCTGGCCTTGTTTGGCGGGAAGCCCGTGGCCGTGCGAGGCTCCGGACTGGTGGAGGATCAGGACCATCCTTAAAAATAAAAATGTCAGACCTATGAGGACGAGCGTCCGATGCGTCCGATGCCCCCCCCCCCTCACATGCACACTCACAGGATGTTGACGCCCACGGCGCAGCCGGAGGTTAAGAGCATGATCCGACTGTCGATGTCGTAGTCGCCGTCAGAGATCCTCTGAGCGGCCGACGCCACGAGCAGCGCCGTCACGGCCCAGATGGAGAGCATCGACAGCATCATGGCCAGAACCTCTGCTCACAAACACAGACGGACTTTATACTCGTGGTGCGACTTGTCATTTAAAAAAATGAAGCCGGGTCAAATAATCACAGAGAGATACATTCACAATAAGTGTAAACTATTAAAAAAATGTCAAACACTGTAAATGTACATTTTAGGAAGCGGTTCAAAAAGTCGGCAACAACCCTGAATATCAAACTGAAGGAGAGTTTAATGAATAGATTAAAAATATTGACAAGAAAACAACAAGTAAGTGTCTTTTTAGTGTTATTAATATTTTTAGTAGTTCATCTATTAATATTAAATGTATTGTAAAACAATTCCATAGCACAAAGGTTTTAAATGCCGTTTCAATTCCTTCCCTTCACCGAGTCCTCTGGAAATACTTTGTGAATGTTTGTTTTTTTTGCTTTCAAATTGAACTAGAAAGAGCATTTCCTTCTGAAAATGCGTTGGAATGCTTAACATTTGAAAGCTTGAAGCTGAAAAATAAAAAATAAATAGCTGAAAAAGGTTTTAAAATAGCTGAAATAGGTTTGGAAATAGTTGAAAATGTCTAAAAATAGCCAAAATAGGTTTGAAAATAGCTGAAAATAGCTGAAATATGAAATGAATAAGTTAAAATGTCTGGAAATATTTGAAATATGAAATGAATAACTGAAAATAACTGAAAAGAACTGAAAATAGCTGGAAATATCTGAAATATGAAATGAATAACTGAAAACATCCGGAAATAGCTGAAATATGAAATGAATAACTGAAAATAACTGAAAATAACTGACAATAGCTGGAAATATCTGAAATATGAAATGAATAACTGAAAACATCCGGAAATAGCTGAAATATGAAATGAATAACTGAAAATAACTGAAAACAACTGACAATATCTGGAAATAGCTGAAATAGGAAATGAATAACTGAAAACATCTGGAAAAGCTGAAATATGAAATGAATAACTGAAAATAACTGAAAATAACTGACAATATCTGGAAATAGCTGAAATAGGAAATGAATAACTGAAAATAATTGAAATATGAAATGAATAAATGAAAATAGCTGAAAATAACTTAAATATGAAATATCTCTAATATCTCTCCATATATAGACACACGCTACAGCACGCTGCCCACACACACGCAAACCGTTGGTCAGTGTATAAAGTGCATGGTGTTGTGTATGGTATCATTGTAATCCTTGACCATCAAAACATAGGGGTAGATATTACCACTTTTCATTTATTGTGTTTGGCTGAAGAGATATGACAAAAATACAGAATTTGGTTATGGAGGAAGGCAAAATGGTGGCCATGAATAACACAAAGCATTCAATGATGCCGTCTATGGTATCATTGCAATCCTGACCATCAAAACATAGGGGTTGACATTATCTTATATGTGCTTTGATGTTTTTTTCAGGAGATATCATGGAAAACGATATTTTAATAATGGCGGAAATAAAATGGCCGCCATGACGACATGAGCTTTTTTGGCTATGGCTAACGCTTCTTCTTTATTGGAAGAGCAGAATCCATAGAGTAATTTTGGTGCTTGTATCCACATTTGAACGATTCTTCATCAAAAAATGCTGTTAGCTGCCCCACTAACTGAAAATAACTGAAAATAAGAGACAGACAGCTGAGAATCTGATGAAAGCAACCTGTCAGAACATTTGGATTTGAAAGAGAACCATAACTCTCACCCTAAAAACGCCCACATTAGGAGAAGCTCAAGGCTTGTGTGAACGTTGACATCTCCTTAAATATTTTTTAGGTTAAGAAATGAGAGTATAGTCGCAGTTCAGAAAATGCTCCTGTTTGCTTCAAAAAAGTTGAAAGGCGCTCAGAATTACAATGGAGATGACTGAGCAGAAAAGTGGACTTCTCCCCTCGTAAAGGCTTCTCGCGAGACATCTGGGAAACTGTTGGATTCCACAGTCACATTTCTATGACAAGCACAATATTCCCTATTACTTTATCAACAAAATATGTCTAAAGAGTAAGAATTGTGGCCGTAGTAGCGATTTACAAAAATAATTTCCGCTTGATCCTGACGCAGCTGTCCCCTCTAGCCATGACGTCACAGCTCTAGACTTCCCCCACACACACCCATTGTAAGCTCCTAGGAGGAGCGGATAAACACATCAAACTAAAATAATAACAATTAAATAACTATACAAGATATGAACAGAATATGAATTATAAAGTTATAGCTAACACCTTTGTCAACATTTTAAAAGTGGAATTGTGTCTTTAGCTGAATGTATGCCGATATGGTAAGCTTTTAAAGTTGAACAAGTTGAAGCGGATTTGAAGAGTTCTCTCATTGGATCCCATTCATTATTTATTCCCTAAAAAATTAATAATTTGAAAATTTGAAAAGATAAAAAATATTTGAAAATATACAGTAATAGCTGAAGGCTATCTGAACATATGAAAAATTAAATTGCTGAATTTGCTGAAAGTATGAAGATACTGTAAGCTTTTTAAAATTGAAGATTTTCTCCATAGGAACTGATGAATTTAAAATGACATAAAAGTATTTAAATATAAAACATTTGAAACATTTGAAATATGAAAAGTAATGCCATTCTAAGTCTGAAGAAGCTGAATTTTTTAATATTTGAATTGTTTAAATAGCTGAATATATGAAGGAGTAGAAGAGGGACGAAAAAGGCACGGAAGAAATAGAAGAATAATTTAAATAAAGAACTAGAAAGAGCATTTCCTTCTGAAAATGCGTTGGAATGCTTAACATTTGAAAGCTTGAAGCTGAAAAATAAAAAATAAATAGCTGAAAAAGGTTTTAAAATAGCTGAAATAGGTTTGGAAATAGTTGAAAATGTCTAAAAATAGCGAAATAGGTTTGAAAATAGCTGAAATATGAAATGAATAAGTTAAAATGTCTGGACATATTTGAAATATGAAATGAATAACTGAAAATAACTGAAAATAACTGAAAACATCCGGAAATAGCTGAAATATGAAATGAATAACTGAAAATAACTGACAATATCTGGAAATAGCTGAAATAGGAAATAAATAACTGAAAATAATTGAAATATGAAATGAATAAATGAAAATAACTGGAAATAGCTGGAAATATCTGAAATATGAAATGAATAACTGAAAATAACTGAAAATAACTGACAATATCTGGAAATAGCTGAAATAGGAAATGAATAACTGAAAACATCTGGAAATAGCTGAAATAGGAAATGAATAACTGAAAACATCTGGAAATAGCTGAAATATGAAATGAATAACTGAAAATAACTGACAATATCTGGAAATAGCTGAAATAGGAAATGAATAACTGAAAATAATTGAAATATGAAATGAATAAATGAAAATAGCTGAAAATAACTTAAATATGAAATATCTCTAATATCTCTCCATATATAGACACGCTACAAGACGCTGCCACACACATTACGCACAAACCGTTGGTCAGTGTATAAAGTGCATGGTGTTGTGTATGGTATCATTGTAATCCTTGACCATCAAAACATAGGGGTAGATATTACCACTTTTCATTTATTGTGTTTGGCTGAAGAGATATGACGCAAAATACAGAATTTGGTTATGGAGGAAGGCAAAATGGTGGCCATGAATAACACAAAGCATTCAATGATGCCGTCTATGGTATCATTGCAATCCTTGACCATCAAAACATAGGGGTTGACATTATCTTATATGTGCTTTGATGTTTTTCCAGGAGATATCATGGAAAACGCATATTTTAATAATGGCGGAAATAAAATGGCGCGACCATATGAGCTTTTTTGCGTTGGCTAACGTTCTTTATTGGAAGAGCAGAATCCATAGAGTAATTTTGGTGCTTGTATCCACATTTGAACGATTCTTCATCAAAAATGCTGTTAGCTGCCCCACTAACTGAAAATAACTGAAAATAAGAGACAGACAGCTGAGAATCTGATGAAAGCAACCCGTCAGAACATTTGGATTTGAAAGAGAACCATAACTCTCACCCTAAAAACGTCTACATTAGGAGAAGCTCAAGGCTTGTGTGAACGTTGACATCTCCTTAAATATTTTTAGGTTAAGAAATGAGGTATAGTCGCAGTTCAGAAAATGCTCCTGTTTGCTTCAAAAAAGTTGAAAGGCTCAGAATTACAATGGCGATGACTGAGCAGAAAAGTGGACTTCTCCCTCGTAAAGGCTTCTCATGAGACATCTGGGAAACTGTTGGATTCCACAGTCACATTTCTATGACAAGCACAATATTCCCTATTACTTTATCAACAAAATATGTCTAAAGAGTAAGAATTGTGGCCGTAGTAGCGATTTACAAAAATAATTTCCGCTTGATCCTGACGCAGCTGTCCCCTCTAGCCATGACGTCACAGCTCTAGACTTCCCCACACACACCCATTGTAAGCTCCTAGGAGGAGCGGATAAACACATCAAACTAAAATAATAACAATTAAATAACTATACGAGATATGAACAGAATATGAATTATAAAGTTATAGCTAACACCTCTGTCAACATTTTAAAAGTGGAATTGTGTCTTTAGCTGAATGTATGCCGATATGGTAAGCTTTTAAAGTTGAACAAGTTGAAGCGGATTTGAAGAGTTCTCTCATTGGATCCCATTCATTATTTATTCCCTAAAAAATTAATAATTTGAAAATTTGAAAAGATAAAAAATATTTGAAAATATACAGTAATAGCTGAAGGCTATCTGAACATATGAAAAATTAAATTGCTGAATTTGCTGAAAGTATGAAGATACTGTAAGCTTTTTAAAATTGAAGATTTTCTCCATAGGAACTGATGAATTTAAAATGACATAAAAGTATTTAAATATAAAACATTTGAAACATTTGAAATATGAAAAGTAATGCCATTCCAAGTCTGAAGAAGCTGAATTTTTTAATATTTGAATTGTTTAAATAGCTGAATATATGAAGGAGTAGAAGAGGGACGAAAAAGGTACGGAAGAAATAGAAGAATAATAAAAAGTAAAAATAAAGACTAGAAAGAGCATTTCCTTCTGAAAATGCGTTGGAATGCTTAACATTTGAAAGCTTGAAGCTGAAAAATAAAAAATAAATAGCTGAAAAAGGTTTTAAAATAGCTGAAATAGGTTTGGAAATAGTTGAAAATGTCTAAAAATAGCGAAATAGGTTTGAAAATAGCTGAAATATGAAATGAATAAGTTAAAATGTCTGGACATATTTGAAATATGAAATGAATAACTGAAAATAACTGAAAATAACTGAAAACATCCGGAAATAGCTGAAATATGAAATGAATAACTGAAAATAACTGACAATATCTGGAAATAGCTGAAATAGGAAATAAATAACTGAAAATAATTGAAATATGAAATGAATAAATGAAAATAACTGGAAATAGCTGGAAATATCTGAAATATGAAATGAATAACTGAAAATAACTGAAAATAACTGACAATATCTGGAAATAGCTGAAATAGGAAATGAATAACTGAAAACATCTGGAAATAGCTGAAATAGGAAATGAATAACTGAAAACATCTGGAAATAGCTGAAATATGAAATGAATAACTGAAAATAACTGACAATATCTGGAAATAGCTGAAATAGGAAATGAATAACTGAAAATAATTGAAATATGAAATGAATAAATGAAAATAGCTAAAATAACTTAAATATGAAATATCTCTAATATCTCTCCATATATAGACACACGCTACAAGACGCTGCCACACACACGCACAAAACCGTTGGTCAGTGTATAAAGTGCATGGTGTTGTGTATGGTATCATTGTAATCCTTGACCATCAAAACATAGGGTAGATATTACCACTTTTCATTTATTGTGTTTGGCTGAAGAGATATGACGAAAAATACAGAATTTGGTTATGGAGGAAGGCAAAATGGTGGCCATGAATAACACAAAGCATTCAATGATGCCGTCTATGGTATCATTGCAATCCTTGACCATCAAAACATAGGGGTTGACATTATCTTATATGTGCTTTGATGTTTTTTTTCAGGAGATATCATGGAAAACGATATTTTAATAATGGCGGAAATAAAATGGCCGCTGACCGACATGAGCTTTTTTTATGTTGGCTAACGTTCTTTATTGGAAGAGCAGAATCCATAGAGTAATTTTGGTGCTTGTATCCACATTTGAACGATTCTTCATCAAAAAATGCTGTTAGCTGCCCCACTAACTGAAAATAACTGAAAATAAGAGACAGACAGCTGAGAATCTGATGAAAGCAACCCGTCAGAACATTTGGATTTGAAAGAGAACCATAACTCTCACCCTAAAACGTCTACATTAGGAGAAGCTCAAGGCTTGTGTGAACGTTGACATCTCCTTAAATATTTTTTAGGTTAAGAATGAGGGTATAGTCGCAGTTCAGAAAATGCTCCTGTTTGCTTCAAAAAAGTTGAAAGGCGCCAGAATTACAATGGCGATGACTGAGCAGAAAAGTGGACTTCTCCCTCGTAAAGGCTTCTCATGAGACATCTGGGAAACTGTTGGATTCCACAGTCACATTTCTCGACACAAGCACATTATTCCCTACTACTGTATCAATAAATTATGTCTAAAGAGGAAGAATTGTGGGCGTAGTAGCGATTTACAAACATAATTTCCGCTTGATCCTGACGCAGCTGTCCCTCTAGCCATGACGTCACAGCTCTAGACTTCCCCACACACTCCATTGTAAGCTCCAGGGGAGCGGAAAACACATCAAACTAAAATAATAACAATTAAATAACTATGCAAGATATGAACAGAAGCTGAATTATAAAGTTATAGCTAACACTTTTGTCAACATTTTAAATGTGGAATCGTGTCTTTAGCTGAATGTATGCCGATATAGTAAGCTTTTAAAGTTGAACAAGTTGAAGCGGATTTGAAGATTTCTCTCATTGGATCCCATTCATTATTTATTCCCTAAAAAAATTAATAATTTGAAAATTTGAAAAGATAAAAAATATTTGAAAATATACAGTAATAGCTGAAAGCTATCTGAACATATAAAAAATTAAATTGCTGAATTTGCTGAAAGTATGAAGATACTGTAAGCTTTTTAAAATTGAAGATTTTCTCCATAGGAACTGATGAATTTAAAATGACATAAAAGTATTTAAATATAAAACATTTGAAACATTTGAAATATGAAAAGTAATGCCATTCTAAGTCTGAAGAAGCTGAATTTTTTAATATTTGAATTGTTTAAATAGCTGAATATATGAAGGAGTAGAAGAGGGACGAAAAAGGTACGGAAGAAATAGAAGAATAACTAGAAAGAGCATTTCCTTCTGAAAATGCGTTGGAATGCTTAACATTTGAAAGCTTGAAGCTGAAAAATAAAAAATAAATAGCTGAAAAAGGTTTTAAAATAGCTGAAATAGGTTTGGAAATAGTTGAAAATGTCTAAAATAGGCGAAATAGGTTTGAAAATAGCTGAAATATGAAATGAATAAGTTAAAATGTCTGGACATATTTGAAATATGAAATGAATAACTGAAAATAACTGAAAATAACTGAAAACATCCGGAAATAGCTGAAATATGAAATGAATAACTGAAAATAACTGACAATATCTGGAAATAGCTGAAATAGGAAATAAATAACTGAAAATAATTGAAATATGAAATGAATAAATGAAAATAACTGGAAATAGCTGGAAATATCTGAAATATGAAATGAATAACTGAAAATAACTGAAAATAACTGACAATATCTGGAAATAGCTGAAATAGGAAATGAATAACTGAAAACATCTGGAAATAGCTGAAATAGGAAATGAATAACTGAAAACATCTGGAAATAGCTGAAATATGAAATGAATAACTGAAAATAACTGACAATATCTGGAAATAGCTGAAATAGGAAATGAATAACTGAAAATAATTGAAATATGAAATGAATAAATGAAAATAGCTGAAAATAACTTAAATATGAAATATCTCTAATATCTCCATATATAGACACATGCACAAGACGCTGCCACAATTACACGCACAAACCGTTGGTCAGTGTATAAAGTGCATGGTGTTGTGTATGGTATCATTGTAATCCTTGACCATCAAAACATAGGGGTAGATATTACCACTTTTCATTTATTGCGTTTGGCTGAAGAGATATGACGCAAAAATACAGAATTTGGTTATGGAGGAAGGCAAAATGGTGGCCATGAATAACACAAAGCATTCAATGATGCCGTCTATGGTATCATTGCAATCCTTGACCATCAAAACATAGGGGTTGACATTATCTTATATGTGCTTTGATGTTTTTTTTCAGGAGATATCATGGAAAACGATATTTTAATAATGGCGGAAATAAAATGGCCGCCATGACGACATGAGCTTTTTTTATGCTGGCTAACGTTCTTTATTGGAAGAGCAGAATCCATAGAGTAATTTTGGTGCTTGTATCCACATTTGAACGATTCTTCATCAAAAAATGCTGTTAGCTGCCCCACTAACTGAAAATAACTGAAAATAAGAGACAGACAGCTGAGAATCTGATGAAAGCAACCCGTCAGAACATTTGGATTTGAAAGAGAACCATAACTCTCACCCTAAAACGTCTACATTAGGAGAAGCTCAAGGCTTGTGTGAACGTTGACATCTCCTTAAATATTTTTAGGTTAAGAAATGAGGGTATAGTCGCAGTTCAGAAAATGCTCCTGTTTGCTTCAAAAAAAGTTGAAAGGCGCTCAGAATTACAATGGCGATGACTGAGCAGAAAAGTGGACTTCTCCCTCGTAAAGGCTTCTCATGAGACATCTGGGAAACTGTTGGATTCCACAGTCACATTTCTATGACAAGCACAATATTCCCTATTACTTTATCAACAAAATATGTCTAAAGAGTAAGAATTGTGGCCGTAGTAGCGATTTACAAAAATAATTTCCGCTTGATCCTGACGCAGCTGTCCCCTCTAGCCATGACGTCACAGCTCGATACTAATGCAATCCATTCCATTGTAAGCTCCTAGGAGGAGCGGAAAAACACATCAAACTAAAATAATAACAATTAAATAACTATACGAGATATGAACAGAATATGAATTATAAAGTTATAGCTAACACCTCTGTCAACATTTTAAAAGTGGAATTGTGTCTTTAGCTGAATGTATGCCGATATGGTAAGCTTTTAAAGTTGAACAAGTTGAAGCGGATTTGAAGAGTTCTCTCATTGGATCCCATTCATTATTTATTCCCTAAAAAATTAATAATTTGAAAATTTGAAAAGATAAATATTTGAAAATATACAGTAATAGCTGAAGGCTATCTGAACATATGAAAAATTAAATTGCTGAATTTGCTGAAAGTATGAAGATACTGTAAGCTTTTTAAAATTGAAGATTTTCTCCATAGGAACTGATGAATTTAAAATGACATAAAAGTATTTAAATATAAAACATTTGAAACATTTGAAATATGAAAAGTAATGCCATTCCAAGTCTGAAGAAGCTGAATTTTTTAATATTTGAATTGTTTAAATAGCTGAATATATGAAGGAGTAGAAGAGGGACGAAAAAGGTACGGAAGAAATAGAAGAATAATAAAAAGTTTAAATAAAGATTACAAGAACAAGAGTTGGACTGCTGAAGCATTCCAACTAATAAAAAGTTTAAATAAAGATTACAAGAACAATAGTTGGACTGCTGAAGCATTCCAACTAATTACAAGAACAAGAGTTGGACTGCTGAAGCATTCCAACTAATAAGAGACAGACAGCTGAGAATCTGATGAAAGCAACCCGTCAGAACATTTGGATTTGAAAGAGAACCATAACTCTCACCCTAAAAACGTCTACATTAGGAGAAGCTCAAGGCTTGTGTGAACGTTGACATCTCCTTAAATATTTTTTAGGTTAAGAAATGAGGTATAGTCGCAGTTCAGAAAATGCTCCTGTTTGCTTCAAAAAAAGTTGAAAGGCTCAGAATTACAATGGCGATGACTGAGCAGAAAAGTGGACTTCTCCCCTCGTAAAGGCTTCTCGCGAGACATCTGGGAAACTGTTGGATTCCACAGTCACATTTCTATGACAAGCACAATATTCCCTATTACTTTATCAACAAAATATGTCTAAAGAGTAAGAATTGTGGCCGTAGTAGCGATTTACAAAAATAATTTCCGCTTGATCCTGACGCAGCTGTCCCCTCTAGCCATGACGTCACAGCTCTAGACTTCCCCACACACATCCATTGTAAGCTCCTAGGAGGAGCGGAAAAACACATCAAACTAAAATAATAACAATTAAATAACTATACGAGATATGAACAGAATATGAATTATAAAGTTATAGCTAACACCTCTGTCAACATTTTAAAAGTGGAATTGTGTCTTTAGCTGAATGTATGCCGATATGGTAAGCTTTTAAAGTTGAACAAGTTGAAGCGGATTTGAAGAGTTCTCTCATTGGATCCCATTCATTATTTATTCCTAAAAAATTAATAATTTGAAAATTTGAAAAGATAAAAATATTTGAAAATATACAGAAATAGTTGAAGGCTATCTGAACATATGAAAAATTAAATTGCTGAATTTGCTGAAAGTATGAAGATACTGTAAGCTTTTAAAATTGAAGATTTTCTCCATAGGAACTGATGAATTTAAAATGACATAAAAGTATTTAAATATAAAACATTTGAAACATTTGAAATATGAAAAGTAATGCCATTCCAAGTCTGAAGAAGCTGAATTTTTTAATATTTGAATTGTTTAAATAGCTGAATATATGAAGGAGTAGAAGAGGGACGAAAAAGGTACGGAAGAAATAGAAGAATAATAAAAAGTTTAAATAAAGATTACAAGAACAAGAGTTGGACTGCTGAAGCATTCCAACTAATAAAAAGTTTAATAAAGAAGACAAGAACAAGAGTTGGACTGCTGAAGTATTCCAACTAACTACACTGCATCTTAAAAAAATACATCCTTGAATGAATTTATAACTGTGGCGCGTGAACCAGAAATAATTCACGGACAAACACACGATCCAATATTCATATCACGCCAAGAACCCAAAATATTCAAACTATTCCTTCAAGCAGCCAGACAAAGTGGGCGTGGCTCACACCTGCTCGATGCCAGCCGAAGGTCATGGCGTGTGTCTGAGGCCGCGTGGAGAGCCATAGGGAGAAGATGCTGATGACGATGCTGCAGAAGTCCGTCAGGAGATGAGCCGCGTCCGTCATGATGGCCAGACTCTGAGCGGCGTACCCCCCTGCAGAGAGGACATATAAATATATGTGTGTGTGTGTGTGTGTGTGTGTGTGTGTGTGTGTGTGTGTGTGTGTGTGTGTGTGTGTGTACTGAGAAGTTTTGATTCCCTACGATTATTTTCCTTTAAAAGACCACGATACACAGTACATGTGACATTTTACAGTGTAAACATAAACTTGCGAACGCTCTTGTCACCAAAATCCTTCCTTGGCAGTTCTGCACCGATATTCTTTTATTACTTATGGAGCCGTAAGCAGCGTTTATATTTATAAAATGTCTTTAAGTCATGACGTCTTCATATACAGAGTCACAAGACACTACAGCTCCCAGATCAAAAGGTTGTGAAGAGTTCGATAGAACATGTAGAGCAGGGTTCTTACACATTTTGACCAATGGATTTCCATGACTTTTCCATGACTTTAACCAATTTTCCATGACCTAACATTTTGTGAAATCTTGATATAAACATGAAAAAGTGAGAAAATGTCGTATTTAAACTAACAATGAGAATTCCAAAACATAAAGTATGCTTTAAATGACCCACGTGAATGAGAGACAATAGTTTGATTTAAAGAACAATATTTAAAGATACATGTATATACTCCAGTTGACAGGTGTTCATAACACTGACAATAAGAGCTTTTAGTTGCATCCAGCTAGTGCACTCATTGCTTTCCGGTTTTGCTTTCCGAACACAGATACGCGTATTTGTTTTCGCCACAAGCAAATTGGGATGCACTTTGGCTATCAGGGAACATTGGTTTAAACAGCAGGCCTGCATCTTCGGATTATTTAAAGGAATAATGGGAGTTGTAGAGTAGTTGCTGTGGTGAGAAAGCTGGTCATCGGGGTAGCTTTAGCTCCACTAACCGCGGCGCTCCGATGTCGGCTACCTTTAGCGTGACTCG
The DNA here is from genome assembly GCA_036178185.1 of Liparis tanakae. NCBI lineage: Eukaryota > Metazoa > Chordata > Actinopteri > Perciformes > Liparidae > Liparis > Liparis tanakae. The sequence continues at coordinate 5,032,707 of CM070093.1, forward strand.
CCAACGCCGCCACCACGATCCGACACTGTGCTCGTCCCGGGTCTTTGTCTGGTGTAACCCACGACTTGTACTTCTCCATATGTAGCCACGCATTGTTAAATTGACACTTCCCTGGCATGATGCATTAACTTGACCGCTTCCCAGAGCTACTGTCTCTATTACCAACGAACGTTGAAGGTGCGTTCACACGCAGCACGGATAATTGGTGCAAAGAGCATGAGAACATTTGCCGGTTTCTATTCTTTTTTTTAATAGCATATTTATTATTTTAAACTCAGCGCAAATGAACGACATGAATATATTAGTATAACAAAATTCCATGACTTTTTCAAAACTTTTGGGATTTTATTTTTTTCCATGACTTTTCCAGGCCTGGAAAACAGCATTTCAAAATTCCATGACTTTTCCAGGTTTTCCATGACCGTACGAACCCTGTAGAGGTACAGATGTGTAAGAGCCAAAGGCCTGATTTAATTTGTAATAATAATTGAATTTAAAAAGATTTAAAACGGTAACTAAAGGTAAATCTTTTTATTATGATTTTAAAGAATGTTTATGTTAACATTTGTAATTTAGTATTGTATTTAAAAGCGGAATAATTTGTTAGAATCTAAGCTTCCAATCAGATGACGTCACTATATCAGCTGTGCATTGAACCGTCAGTCTGGTTTTGAGTTCAGAGTAGTTGGAAGCAACATAGTTTTTTTGACCGTGTGACATGTGAATCTTACATTTTAGTTTTTTAGTAAACAATTCTTTTTATGAACGAACCGCTTGTTTCACTCACGTTTCAATTAATGGTCTGCTTTTTAAGACTGATCTCAAAAGAGTGGTACAAGACCCAGAACTAGACGGAGTGCCACTACAAAATGTATAACGCATTAAACTGTGTTTCTCAACCAAACAATTGAAGTTATTGACTAAATAAAGTCATATCCATAAAGTGCCTGATCAGATTTACAAATCGAATCCGCCGTTGTTCTTACCGACAACCTCTCCGATCATGAAGACGAGGCAGACGCCACAGGCCAAGTAGAGCTTCCTTCTGGCGGCTCGCCTCTCGGCGCTCTCGGCCGCCGACACCGAGCCGTCCTCCCGGCAGAGGCCGCCGGGCCGCCAGAGGCCGTCCTCGCTGCCGGCGTCGTCCTCGCTCGACTCGGAGTCGTCCGAGAGCTTCAGAGAACCGCCGCTGAGAGAAAATGCAGACGGTAAAGCGCACGCTTATAACAATAGATGGAGTCGGTCTGTTGTTGTATTTGTGCCCGTGAAGAAGAAGAAGAAGAACGCACCACGAAGGAGACTCCAGGTGAGCCTCGAGCAGAAGCTTCTCTGCAGGTAACGCCATAGCCTGAGGTGTTAGTTCAGGGACTCCCTTTGAGTTTCACGGAGGTCAAGAGTGAAGCGCGAGAACGTGTCAGCTGCTGTTACCCTGCGCTCCCTCTCGGAGGCGGAGCCCAGCACGAGCCAATGGCAGACCACAAGACGACTGGGACATTTACAGTATCAGCAAAGTTTATTTGATCAAAAAGAACAATACTTCTACCAAAAATAACGTTTTTTTTAAACTTGGAAATGTTGAAAGATTGGTGACAAAAAAAAAAGACCTGGGAATGTTGAGATGATAAAACTAAAATATGTAATCTTTCTTTTTTTCCTTTTTTTGTTTGATCAAAATAATTCAAACCGGAAGAAGCAAATCATATTAAATCACACATTTAGGCACTTTTGTGTTTTCTCAAGTATAAAAAAGACTGACTTCATATACATTTCTGGATTTGATTGAATGTATAGAAACAGTCACATGAGAAAAAAAAGGGTTTAAAGCGACACTATGTAGTTTTTTCCCATGTGGCGCGGCTAGCGCCCCCTTCAGGTATTTAACGTGGGGGGGGGGGGGGCTAGTGAGAGTTTGCCGTACAGCCGGGTACTATACAGCCTGCGACCGGTTTCTTTCAAGCTGTTATTTTAAAAAGGTAGGAAAAGTTACATAGTGTCGCTTTAAATTCTAGAAACAATGCACATATACAATTTTGATTTGTACCAAATGCACAAACTGTACATTCCTACACCGATCAGAAATACAAAATAATATACAAACATGAAAAAAGATCATTTAAGGCGTTCTCTGAATAAAACCTAGTATGGCTACATACAAAAATACACCTCTGAATTTACATATTTTTTGTTTTTAAACAGGATTCCTGCATCAAGGATCATTTCACAGCACATGCGGGCAATAAATCATGTCGCACACACCGCGGTGAGATCAGCTGAATACAATTCATACACATGGAATATTTAGCAATGAATCAAATCAGCAGGACATCGGTTCTATCGTCAAAAGTAGGACTGCGCTCATCAGAGCATATCAGTCTTCTCCGTACCGTACGTGCTTCTTGAGGTCACCGTATGTGCAGTACTACCATCATCTCTTCAAGAACCACTTCAACACTTTGGGCGCTCTTATTGGTTTTCTTCGCGAGCTTTAGCCGAGAAGATCGATATGTCACATGTCAACGTTGGAAGCCCGGCGACAATTAGCTTAGCTTAGCATAAAGACTGAGAACAGGGAGGAACAGCTAGCTTGACTAGAAAACTTCTGAACAACAGACACGTGTTATCCGTGAAATCTGTCTGTGGTTTTGTGGAACTAATAACAAATCAAAACGCCTCAGGGCGCCTCCAACAACTAGCCAGGCTAGCTTTTATGCTAGGCTAGGCTACTCAGCTAAATGTCACATTCATGTCACGTCTCTGGGTTATTCTAGTAAATGTAATAAAGCAGTAAAAGTCAAACCGAGTCATAATGACGAAATAAAACGGCCTATTGGCGTCATGTTTTTAAACCTCACTTTGGGAATATGGTGCTATATTATCAATTAATAGATGTTTTACAGCGTCGCACAGAGAGCTCTGCCATCACACAACCGCCTCCAGTCCAATGTAAAGAAGTGGCAAGCCCAAAAATAACGAGCGTTTCTCCCAAAATGTTGAATTGTTCCCGTAATGCAAACATAAATGCTCCCGTAATATACAAACATTAATGCTCCCGTATTATACAAACATTAATGCTCTTTGGGATATTTACAGTCTGTCAGACAAACAGTTTGGGTTAGTCTTAATAAAATGTACATCATTTCAATAAGCCCGTTGCCTCTACAATATATGTATCTATGTACAGTGTGACTGAACAGAGTGGTTGGCCTCTTAACAATTGGGAACCAGCATATTGTGTTATTTTGAAATATATATATTTAAACATTTGACTCAAGAGTCATCTTGAGCGAAAATATTCTCAGACCGTCGTGGCAGCTTTCGGATTTCAATACCAACTTAAGATATTAAAGTGCACATTAAAAACAACAAATTATTCCAGAGCTTTGATCTGCACGGCGATGTCATTACAGTCCACATGCGGCCCAATTATAAAAAATAAAAAGGTACAATAAATATGAGATTGGCTCAAAGACAAACCATGGCACACTTAAAAAACATTAAATATGGCACAATCACATTGCTGCTTGATTCATTCAACACAAAGAGAAAAGGACAGCCACATTCAAACCCATAACTCATACTCATCATCTTCCAAAAAGATTGACGCGGATGCCGCCGACCCCGCGGTTTTCATCGAGACTCGGTTCACGAGGCGCCGTTGGTGGCGTGGGGCTGAATCACGATCGGTTCATTCTCACCTGGAGCTGCGGAACAAATAAAACAGGGGAGTTTTTAAAAAGGGATTTATACTTTTTATTAATTTCCCAGCAAAACTGTGCAGTTTGTTTCAAATGAAAGAAAAATTATAAATGGAAAATTAGAGATGTTAGGTGTGTTTTGTTAGTTTTCCACTTGATTATTTCAGTAGAGAACAAACTTCATGAAGATATTCTCCAATAGCCCACGTTAGTTTACAAGTGATGCAGCATAGAGGAGAACAATTTTAAAAATAAAATAAGCAACATCATAGTTTTTCGGAGCTTCCATACAGTGTCACTCGGGATTATTGGTTCACAGCCTTCGAACAGTTAAAAGAAAACAGTTTGATTAGTTTTATGCTTGAATATTTAATTATAATTGCTCAGAGGCTCACATTTAGGCACGATATTAGAAATAGAAATTCCCCTCGTCAGATAAATAATGGTGTTTGGGGTTCAGTGACCAATGGATTTCCATGACCAAACAAGTGAAATCTCACCTTACACACAAAAAAGTGAGAACATCGTATTTAAACTAACAATGAGAATTCCAAAGCACACAGTACAAACTGTGTAAATTAACATATGAATATAACACATTTCCATGACTTTTGGAGAAAAGAACATCTTCCAATGAGCCTGGAAATAACCATTTTAAAATTCCATAACTTTTCCAAGTTTTCCATGACCATACGACCCCTGGGTGTGGCTTCTTTTAAGGCTCAGTTTGAAAACCAATGCTCTTGATATCCGGCATTCGCACTTTAATCCACCACTTTCAGCATCCGTAACATTATCAACAGCATCAGGCGTGGACGAGCAACGGTATTAGTGAGCAGCAAGGGACGGATTAATAACAGCGTACTAACAGCGTACTAACAGCGTACTAACAGGGTAATAACAGGGTAATAACAGGGTAATAACAGTGTGCTGCAGCACTCGTCGGAAGCAATGTTAGTGCTTTAGGATGAGCTCACGGGACACACCCGATGCCACCTCGTGCTCGGCCAGATTAGCGAAGCGGTACGAAGCAGCGGAGGTGAACTTTACCTGAGGAGGCGACGCCGTCGTCTGAAGCGTCGGCGCCTGGCTGAATAACTATTACGTGCTCCCCTGCTGTGAGACAAGATTGGACACTGAGCAAACAGTAGTATTTGCACAGCAGTCACCCGGTAATCTTGTGTTTATAGTGGAGCGGGACGCGAGAGTATTCATTCAAAGCTAATTAAGAATAATAATGTATAATAACGTATCCTTTATTGATCCCACAATGGGGAAATTCTTTCTCTGCATTTGACCTATCCTTCGTTATGAAGGAGCAGTGGGCTGCAGTGAAGCGCCCGGGGAGCAACTGGGGGGGGTTCAGTGTCTTGCTCAAAGACACTTCGGCCTGCAACTAATGAGGAGAGCGGGGATCGAACCTGCTACCTTGCGGTTACGGGACGACCACTCTCCCCACTGAGCTAAACCGCCCCCTTTAAGAAGGTACTCATTTTGTTTTATTGTTTTGGGAGCAGAGTTTCGTTGGGTGTTAGTTGGTAGAACGAGAATTTAATTGGCTCAAATCTGCTTTCGGGGGTGCCAACATGTGGGTTTCGCAATCAACTAATACCTCTCGCCCCTCACAATGAAAGACTGTTTACATAATTAACTATTATTAGTTATTTCAAGACCGTTAATCTCCTTTAGAATGTTCACTATTTAAAAAAGGCTCACGGAGCAAACGCCAATGCTGAGGATTCAGAAAATAAATGTCCGGTCAAACATATAGCAACATTAATTTGTTTCACTTTCCTTTGCATTATTTCCTGTTATTTCCCGTTTTTAAAACACTTCCTGGTTGTGTGAGAGTTTGTAAACTGATATTTATATACAGTTTTGAGCTTTTTAAACATTTTAGGCATGTGAGGAGAACAAAGGAAAAAAAGGTTAATGATTTTTTTCCTCTTTGATTTGTTGTTGTATCCATTAAATATTTTAAATGTATGATCCGGTCATTAAGATGTTGTGTTCATCTCGTTTCAGATTGTCACTACATCACGTATCATTAGATTTTCATATTGCCGATTTTGATCTCTCCAGGAAATATTTTGAAGAATACTAAAGTTCACTTAAGGTGAAAAAAACATTTAAATTTGATTGAACTTGGACTTTGATTTAACAGACACCAGCTAGACGACGTCCCGTGTCATTTTTCACTGACTTACATCTTTATTTGCCGTCAGCCACTGGAAGATCACAAGCCGAAGTGAATCCAAGAAGAGCGACGCCCCTCACCTTTATCGTGTTCTCTGATCTCCGCCTCGAGGTCCTCGGGGTCCACGTATTCAAAGTTGTCCTCTTCCTCGGGGGTTTTGCATTTCCCGCAGCAGAAGCAGCAGCAGCAGAAACAGCAGCAGCAGGTGAAGATACCGCAGCACACCATGAGGGTCTGCACAGCAAGGAAAGGGAATGATTATCGAACCAAATCAGATTAGATACACTTTCCCTTCAGGGTTCATACACATCTTGACTGAGGGGTTTCCAGGACTTGAAAATAAATGTACATGACTAAACATATTGTGAAATCTCGGTATACACAAGAAAAGGTGAGAACATTTAGTATTTAAACTATAAATGTGTACTTTTCCATATGTGGCTAAGCGTGGTTAAATCTACACTTCCCTGGCATAGTGGATTATCCCAAAATACTGTCGCTATAGCCACCAAACTTTTCAGTTACGTTGTGTTCACTCGGATGAGAACGTATGTTCGCTGATATGTTGAGCGTCGTATAAATATAAATTATTTCAAACTCAGCGTAAATGAACATATCAATACAACAAATGTCCAGGACTTTTCCAAAACCTTTTGGGATTTTATTTTTTTAAAGGTCTTTTCCATGCCTGGAAATAACCATTTTAAAATTCCACGACTTTTCCAGGTTTTCCATGACCGTGTGAACCCTGTCACTTCACGTTCACCAGCCCCATCGCCTCTCACCTTGAACCAGCACTTGGACATGAGGAAGTAGTATTTGACGCTGTCGTCCCCAAACTGCTCGGCCACGTAGAGCCCCATGGAGCCGTACTCGTCGTAGATCTTCCGCTTGTTCTCATCGCTGAGGATGGAGTTGGCGTTGTTGATCTCCTTGAATTTATCGGCGGCTTCCGGGTTGTCCGGGTTCTTATCGGGGTGATGCCTCAACGCCAGCTTCCTGGAAACAAGCGGGTCAGAATATGTCTTTTGAAGCTACTCCAGAGAAAAAAAAAGAAGGATTTCCCTCACTCAACCACATGAGTTGTACAAATACCAACAAGTCTCTGGTTACAATCAGGAAACATTCACTAATGTAAGCAAACTGTCCTTTTATAAACTTAATTGTAACAATAATGGAATATATATATATACTGATGACATAATATAGCCCTGGATTCCAAATCGACAGGTTGATTGATCTGTATGAACACACCTGTAGGCCTTCTTTATGTCTTCTGGAGATGCTCCCTTCTCCAGTCCCAGGGTTTTATACAGACTGTCTCCTGCTGTGGACATTTTACGCTGAAGTTTGTTTGGGTCCTCCATGTTTCAGGATTTGGCAGCTGTAAAATAACAAATACGTTACACTAGAATTAATAATACGGACTCATATAGGTACCAAGTGGCCTTGTTTATGGGAATGCAACAACATGCTGCTCATCTGGAGGGCGATGTGCAACATGTGTCAGCAGCTTTTACATCTGCTCATAAAGTTCTGACTGAGTTTAAGTATGAGGAAGCGGTGTAATCAGAATGCTGGTGAGGAACCTAGGCCAAGGTGGTGAAGTAGATATTCCCTCTACTTCCATGTAGAAATGGAAGAATCTGTTATATAACCGGGAGTTATGTGGAGTTAAATGGATAAGAACTGTGGAAGAATGAGTGAATTGAGATCACTGGGTATGAATGAGATCCATGTAAACAACCAACAACAACTATTAAACCATCTTTTACTTTCACTCTAGTTCGTCTCTTATTTTATATATGTTTGATCTTTTACAGACCCCTCCTGTAACATTATGAAATTAAAATCTGCTACTGGAGAAAAACTATATTATTAGAATGCTAAATATGTTTTTTTTCTTCTTTTTTTCTAAGAGCCTGTATTCCCTGTTTTCAGGTTAAAAAAAACAACTTCCAATACACAACTAGAGTACCTTTAATGGCTCACGAGGACGTACATAAACTACAACAATAGCCATTTTGTAGGAGCAACAATGACAAAACCGTAGTTAGTTAACTAGTTAGTCAGCTAGTTAGCGCTAGTTAGCTGCATATGGACTTAACTCAACCGTTGAACTGGTTAACCGCTGCGGGGCGAAGTCACAAACTGCTATCAGATTTAGCTCACTTTAGCGCGAGGAGGCGGGTCCGCGCATGAATCTCACCTCCAGGACGAATAGATATCGTTGTTTCTGGTCGAATCATAGAGTCCGAAGTGTGTCCGTGGATCTCGTTAAAGTTTGACCCATGGAGTTGAAGCCGGGACTCGGTTTCTGTCCGTCAGCGAGCCGCAAATCGAGCCATGAGAAGAACTTCAGCCGCGAAGCAGGAAGCGCGAGACGGGAGGAAGTCCTATTGGTCCGATGACGTCTGTTTGGTGCGCGCGCGGCTGCGTTGCAAATACGCAGGATGGACATTTATTGATAAGTAATTCGTAGATCTACAAGCATCATCGTATACAATTATAGCATATTATTAACTGATTTTTGAGTTTGCGCTACTGAATATAAAACATTATCTTACTAATACCAATGTCAAGTACTTTATTTTCCATGTTATGCTACTTAATACATCTACTCCAGAAACCATTGTTGTACTTTTCACTCCACTATATTTATTCGACAACATTAATTACTTAAAATAAATCAAATGAAATCATGATTTTTATAGATATCGTGATTTAGCTCCTTCACTACAACATTCACAACTCAAATTGTAAAGGGTCGTCTAATGGCGATCATTAAAGTAAACACATAAAGATTATAATTATGACTTTGGAAGTGGAATAATAATTCAAATCCATCTGGTATTTGTGAATTATAGACATTTATTTTTACCATGTCGGTTTTTGACATAATAGAACTGCAAGTGCTTCGGTGTGCCTTATGTCAAATATATTTTAATTTACATATATTTCATTGAGAATAGCTCTGATTGTACCACAGGTCTCTTTTAATGCTTTCCTGTAAATGTTTGAATGTTCTTGTTAAAATATATGTGAAGAGGAGAGTCAGTGTCGGTATCTTAATTCTCCAGTATAAACACAATACAAATACACATTTGGTCGTGGTTGATCGTGACACTACAGAAGAAACGGCACTCTAATTATTTTTGGATGAAGCCTGTGGACTCTTGGTGGACCAGGGATATCTAAAAACCATGAAATAGTTTTCAACCACCACTGTGTTTGGGTATTTCTGTCAACACTACTGCAGCTGTTCGTCACGGAGTGTCCTGATTCGGTGGAATCACGTTAATGACGATCTTCCCCGTGTTCCTGTTGGCCTCCATGTGCCTGTGAGCGTCTGCGATGTCCTCCAGGCTGTACGTGCTGTCGACCACCGGCCTCAGCGAGGCACGCTGCCCGGAAAAGTGCGGCAACACTCTGTGTGAGAAGGCCGTCACCAAGTCTGCTTTGTACTGTGGACGGTAAATGCAAAGCGACAATCAGCCGAGCGCCGGCTCTTCTTACGCGAGTCGGCACGCAGGGAGAAGCGCCGCCTGGTGTGTCGTTTCCGCTCGAGTTCTCACCTGAAGGCTGCGAGAGCGGAGGAGGCTGCAGAGCAAGTGGCCTCGCTTGGAGAGCAGCCTTCCCAGCAGCTCGCCCTCGACCGCCCGGCCCCCCATGGTGCCGTACAGCACCCACCTGCCGTCGGTGGCTAGGGAGCTCACATTCTGCTCCCAGTTGCAGCCGCCGATGCAGTCGAGGATGACGTCGGCTCCCTTTCCTGCGACAGCACGGGAGTTGGATTTAGCCGAGAGCCGTCGCCACATTGAGAGGAAATGGAAAAGCTCCCGATCTCATATGTAGCACTTTGAAAACAGAATCCAGATTTCTATATACATTTGTGTCTTCTGATAATCTATAGATCTTTTTTTTTACCGTCAACAAAACCCATGAAAAAAAGAGGATTATTTATTCCTAAACAACGTTATTCATATTTCCTTTTATTTGTTTGCTTAGTAGTTCATTCACACCTGAAAATAGTCCCCAAACAACTGCAGGATTTCCTCCTGTTTGAGTAATATATATCTGTACCTTTTCTTAAAAAAAGATTATGGTATTGAGTAAAAGTTTAACCAACATGTTCTTAAACTGCCTTTTTGGGGGGATTTTTTGACAATAAAAAGAACCCTGTAAAGTTTCAACTTTTGTTTGTCATTTGTAGTTCCAAATTTGTAAATCTCCAATAACCACATCCTTCTTATTTAAATTATCAAAAAAATTGCACCAAAAAATAACTAGATGCTTATGATTAGTCATTACTGCTGCAGAGAGAATCCAATGAAAGTCGGTGTAACACCGGCGTCCTAAACTGTTGGACAGATCACTGCAGTAACGACAATGTAAAATCATTACGGCAGTGACCTCCTGTGAAGTCGTGGACGCCCTTCGCGAAGCTCTCCTCTTTGTAGTTGAACCCCGCTGCGGCTCCCAGACTCTCAGCGATCTTCAGTTTTTCGGGGCTTCCTGCCGTGACGACGGGCACGGCGCCGAACAGACGCGCCAGCTGAACGGCGGCCGTTCCCACCCCGCTGGCTCCGGCGTGAGCCAGGACGACTTCCCCCTCCTTCACCTGAGCTGTGGCGGAGAAAACAACAACATTGTGTTATTAACCTCCTGGTTCATTATAGAGGGAACAGTTGTGTTGTATCAAATTAAGTGGGAGCTAATATAAACTAATACTTCACCGTCTCCACAATTATTTGTTTGGATCTTTTTTTATTAGTTTTGAAGTTGTTTAGTCTCGTTTCTATCATGAATGTTAACGTACAACTTCAATTATTTCTATTATTATAGTACTGTATTAAGACGCCGTCCCTAAATGTATGTATGGGTGTTTAATAAGAATATATAATCCGATTACTATCTCCTTAACTGTATCAATAATTAACAAAATTAATCATTTTTGATTAAAAAAAAATTGAAAGTGTAGGTAGATTATTTTTTTTTTTAAACTAAGAGATATTTGGAATAAAAGAAATTAAAAACATTTAATTAATTGTAATAACGCTGCATATGCTTCATCACAAATGACGATCACACGGTTGGATGGACCTTCCACAGTCGTCAAGAAGAAACACCATCTTGTGTTTTTCATGCATAAAGTTCAACTGTTGAAGCTCCCAGACTACCTCACATCTTCTCTCTCACATACATTTAGAAGACAAAGCAGTAACTACTTATTTTGAGATTTCTCTCGCATGAGATGCTGGAAGTACCAGTTTCAGCTATGCAACTCGGATTGAAGCGCAATGAGATTGCATTTTTAAATAGATTAATGATTTATTATCTGGTGGTATTTTTAGGATTCTAGTAACTGTTTAATTCTCGTATGTCATAGTGTGCGTGTGTGCGTATGTATGTATGTATGCGTATGTATGTATGCGTATGTATGTATGCGTATGTATGTGTGTGTGTGTGTGTGTGTGTGTGTGTGTGTGTGTGTGTGTGTGTGTGTGTGTGTGTGTGTGTGTGTGTGTGTGTGTGTGTGTGTGTGTGTGTGTGTGTGTGTGTGTACCTATGAACACCAGCAGCTGAAAAGCAGTGAGCCAGGCCTCCGGGATCGCAGCAGCCTGGCACAGAGTGAGATTCGGGGGGATGGGCATCAGCAGCTCCTCGGGCACAGAAACATATTCTGCGTATCCTCCTCCAGAGAGCAAGGCCATGACCCGGTCATCTGGCCTCCAGCCTCCTTCCACCCCCGGTCCCAGAGTATCCACAGTGCCAGCCACCTCCAGGCCTATGATGTCACTCTCACCTGGGGGAGGTGGGTACAATCCTCGCCTCTGTGGAAAACAGAAACGTTATTCCACATAAAGTTTCCATTGGATACGTCTGGCGAAGGCGATTGTAACGCACTTGTGTTTGGTGCACGTTTGCTTACCTGCAGCAAGTCCGCCCTGTTGAGGGCCGTCGCGTGGACTTTAATGAGGACTTCTCTGCCTTTTGGCTGAGGTCTCGGGACGGCTCGCAGCAGCAGATTCTCTGGTCCTCCGGGCACGTCGACACACACCGCGCGCATCATCTTGGCAAAGCTGGAGCAGCATTTGTGCCGGGCCGTGTAACGCAAAACAGGAAATATATTAAGAAAATTCTGTTTAAATGCGACAATGTACAGATGAAACCAACGCTTGCCTTGCTGACGTCATGCTGGCTGCCAAATAAACATAACCAAGATCCACAATGTACCAAGCCACTTTGAATACTCACTGTCTGGGAGGCGTTTCCGAATAAAAATCTTCCAGTGTGCAGGATGTGATGCATTGATAGTCAGAGCAGTGGAAACTGGGATTTATTGAAGAAAAGAAAAAATACATATTTTTATCTTCATTTATAATATCTAGGGGTTTGAAAAAGGGCACATAATGCATCTTTAAGTGTAATTTTAAAATTCCAGGTCATAACTACATGTTTATTCTTTGATTCAATTCCACTGTAAATGTTTATAGAAAGTGAAAAACAAGCTTTAGTGCCAAACATACAACACAAAAACTCAAATAAAATACATTTGAAAAGTGTGTGCATAATTAATGTGCTCTTGAAAGTCTACACTTCATTAAATAATAATAATATATTGCATATATTATATATACATTTGCATAGTGTACAAATGCATATAGTTTTACACATGCAGATAGTTCTGATCTTGTAAATAAACATATATGTGTCATGAGTGAGAATAAGAACACAACTATTTATGAGAAGTGGGTTAAGGAAGGAGCCGTTATAATAGTGAAGTAGTTTGGTCTCGATATGACAAAGATTCCAAGATTATTACACGGTAACGTCAAGGAAGGACCCCACATTACGCAACGCGCATGCGCAGTAATGTCTAAAACTCTCAGCCGCCTAAAGTCGATCTCCAGATTAATTATTAAGTGTCTACAGGCGTGCAACAGTTGAGAAGAAAAAAAAGTCGTTTATGGTTTAGTTGCTTATATTACGTGAAATCCATCTGATACCTTTAAATTATGATAAAAACAATAACAAAACTTACCAGACAACTTCAACAGGGCATCAACTTTGGTCAGACTGAGCTTTGGGGAAGTTCGGTTGTGCCATCGTCCACACTGGACTTCTGTTTGGCGCGAGGGGATCGAAACCAGCAGAGAGGCGGGTCTTTGTCACGTGACATATTAAGAGGGACACTGCGCAAAAAACAGCTGATTCCCACACGTCTCAGTGCCCTTAATATCCTTAATTGTAGAATGTTAAACGCTAAATACAAACAATATGAAATGATTAATCATCTATAAGATCCTTTACCGAATAGGAATACAAGAAATATTTCAGATTGCCAATTATTTTCTCCATTTGTCCTTTGGTTCTATTCAATGTCAGCAATTAGTACAACACATTCTTAATAATAATAATAATAATAATAATAATAATAATAATACATTTAATAATTAGCACTTTTCAAAACAGATGGTATGAAGTGCTTATATAATATGAAGGAAGCAAAAGACTATACAAGACAATGACTGAAAGCAGAACAGTGGGGGAAGCAATAACACATATATACAATACACATATAGTGACATAGTAAAGTGGGAAATTAAAATATGTATGAACATGTGTTCACATACAGAGACATACTGTGTACAATTTGTAAATATGATATATGATTATCACTGTGAATCACTACAGAAAGCAGAGAACATGCTGCAAGGCTCTGAAGGCAATGTGCCGATTGAACTTCCCAAATTAAACATCTTTAAAAGCCCCACTATGTAACTTTTCCACCTTAAAATAACAGCTTGAAAAAAATTGTGCCGCTATAATGACTTTTAATATGTTGATTTGCGCCTCCGCCACTGCCATCGGGGTCTGTGGCCAGAAAATTGCTGAATGTAAGACGTTGGGGACCGGCCCGGTACTTCCGGTTGAGGAACAGGAAGTACTTAAACTTGCTGTCTGGCAGTGATTACGCAACGTCATATAGTGCCAGTCCACGCTCGCAGGTGACTTTTTATTTGCTCCGCTACGCGACTCGTACAGACAGAATGACATGCTGCTGTGGAGAACACCGGGCCGGTGTTCTGTCATTTTCTGCTGCCTTGTCAAAATGTACTACCCGCTGCATAAACCGATAGGTGTGTATCGATTCATGCTACCCTATCTGATAGGATGTTAATGTACTATCAAAATATGCTTTTCTTTCAAAGTTTCACTGTTAAAGTGTCTATCTTCAACACTAAATACCCTAATAATAAACCAGTGCTTTATTATGATAATGTGAACAAACTCATGTTTACAATAATTTGTTGACACAAAAGAAATAGCAACTGCTTATCACTCATTAATCTACATGTCATTACTAAATATTATTACTACCTGTACAATATACATGCTGAATGTACTTTTAACTAGGGAAATAATCGGGATTTTGAGGATGTCACTCCCCGTTATCAGACGTGCATCGACAGGTTGGCAAAACATTATGGGCGTGTAAAATAAAACTCGGAAAATCGACTCGGCGCATGCGCAATACCACAAGGTATCGGTTCTTGACAAGTAGCGTGAAATGACAGAACACCGGTCAGAACGAGACGCGCTGCCGCTGATCGAGGAAGCTGGGAGCTCTCGAGCCGGAAAAGCCATATATGGCTCGAGAGCCAGACGTTAAATACCTGAAGGGGGTGCTACAGGGGAAAAGTTACATAGTGTCGCTTTAAATGTCTCGTTTGGTTCGACCAGCAGCCCAAACCGACAAGACAAAAAAATATTCACATTTGAGAAGCTGGAATTAAAGTGTTTGCATTATTCACTTAAGTGAAATGAAATTAACCGGAAAAAAACGGAACACAAAATAAGAAAAATATACAGATATGTGATCTCAGTGTTGCTCAATCGTGTTTCATCACCGCATATAAAAAGAGTATTTATGAGAAAGTCGTAACAAAGAACTACAGCTGCATGAAATTAGAGAAACAAAAAAGCACTTTAAAAAACAAACTGAGTCATTGTTATTGTGAAACCGGCAAGAAGACCCATGAGTGCGCCCTTGAAATGTAATCTCTTAAAGGAATGTCTACGTGACATTACACAATGACCCACAAACCCAACCACTAAGACTCCATATATAATAGGCTATCAAATTACACACAATGAGACGGCCATAGCAGCAAACACACCTGCAACAGAAATCAGCTGCGACAACGACAAACTGCTTTATTGTAATTTAATGTAAACAGAAACGGGTGAATCGGGCGGTTCGGCCTCTCGCGATGGATCGGAGCCTCAGACGAGCCGGAGCGCTGCAGAGAGATTTGAAGGTGCTGAACCAAAAGGAGGAGAGGGATCTCCAGCACAGGCTGACCGCGCTGGACCGCCAGTACAGGTACACCCTCAAGAGGCTCCAGCAACGCAGAGACTCGCTGGCGGCAGAACTGAGCAAGGTCGGGAGGGTCAAAGTGGTCGAGCCCCAAGCCACGGTCAACATCGCGATGAGAGAAATTGGAGAACGCATGTTTCAGATACCCGGCGGTAGACGATCGCACTCCAGCAAATCCCAGTATCACGACGGGGGACTCGAACCGGCGGCGGCGAGTCGGTCGATATCGGCGCCGGCTGCCCAACCCGCCGGCTCGGTAAGACGCAGAGGCCGCGTCCAGAGCAGCGTGTCCCTCATGCAGATGAAGGACATCGCCACCATCGACTCGATATCGGAAAAAGAGCTGGCCCGGCGACAGCGGCGGGAAAGAGAGGACCGGGAGCGGCTGAGGCAGATTCAGAGGGAGGCGCTGCGCAACAGGGTGGCGGCGTTTATAGAATCGCTCCGGGACAAAAGAGACATGGACAAATGCACGTGAGCGGGAGCCTGGACAGACTGGAGTCCACCGGCGGGTTCACACCTCCACGTCGGGAGAGGAAATAAACCATCCGTGTTGTATTGTAAGCAAGGAGAATGTAGATATTTTGTTCATTTAAAGTTTTGGAAAAAAATAAGCTTATCCAATTACAAAATATTCCCCATCTTCCTCATGGTTATCAAAGCTTTGTGCACGGGAGTCTCCATGAGAAGGCCGCAGTGTTTCTTCCATTCTGGAGAATCGGGAAGCTCCTTGTCTGCAAAAAAACAACAACAAAAAAAAAAACTTGAGGAACCTTTGCAAAATAGTTTCAAATTAGCACCTCAAACAGTCAAAATCCTGCTTTCACATGAATGCAATTATAATAATAATCAAATTATACAATTAAGCTATGTGATATGGGTATGTTGTTATGGCATCACAGATATGATGGGAATTGGATGTATATAGTTATAATGACTACCAAACGAATTTCGTGATTTTAGCTAAGCGTTCTATGATATACTGTGTGTGTGTGTGTGTATATATATATATATATATATATATATATATATATATATATATACACACACACACACACACTTCACCCAAACCAAATAGGTTAACTGTTTACTTTTAGTTTAGTTTGTTGTTCATGTATAATATTTATTATGATTACCATGTTTCATATATAAGATTTTGTTTACTTCAATGCTTTGTAATTTGTTTATATTTTACACACACACACACACACACACACACACACACACACACACACACACACACACACACACACACACACACACACACACACACACACACACACACACACACACACACACACACACACACACACACACACACACACACACACACACACACACACTATAGTAGATATATATGTATTTCTGAATTCAGTACTTTTAACTCTTTTTGACCAACATTCAAAAAACACAAATTTACAATGATGTAACAAGGAGAAGAAAAAAAAGGCTGAAAATCCTTTTTCCTCAGTGGACTAATTGATGAATTGATTAATTGATTAATCGTGCCAGCTCTAGTCTGACGTTCTGCTCCCACAAAGTGTTGGAAACTACTGAGACATGCAGAGGCTACATGGAGCTCTCCCTGCGTCTACAGTCACCAGACTTCTTGTGTAATGGATTACATCATCAGCAGATCATCAGCTTGAGATGGGAAACTTCTGAATGAAATCCTACCGTCACATTCAAAGTGGACTCGCGTGGGAAGACATCTGGTGCAGTCGGAGTAGTCAAGTGAGCAGAGGAGCGCCATCTTCTCCCTCGGCAGCGTGAACATCAGGACCAGGAAAGAACACAACACGTTGCTCTCCATCACTTCCACAGACTTATGGAGCTCCTGGAACACGAGCAGCGGGTCAGAGTTTCACACCAGAACAAATGACAAGTTTCTTAGGAGGGATTATCAAAGCATCACACGTTAAGTGAAGAAAGACTTTATTTCTCACTATTCATTGGTCTGGGGTGATCCAATATTATTTTAGTATCATAAACAGTATTTTTTTTATGAATTACTAAAGAAACTGAATACATGTTAAATTGTCTTAATTAAACTTTAGTACATTTACTTAGATTATCTATGCACTGATAACTTAATCTATATTATTATATTTAGGGTATTTTATTAATCCATTGATTATTTGACCTTTTGGTCAATAAAATGTCAGATGACGGCACAAAATGCTCAAATATATTAAGTTAATTAGAATAGATAACTGTGGACACCATCGAATATTAACATATGTCAAGTTTTGGTACCTAGCCTAGTCGACGATTAAAATAGTTATCAATTATTTCTGTGGATTTACTTTAAGTTATTGTTCCAACTCTAATGCACCTATGTTTACATTTTGGCTTCGAAAATAAAGTTGAGTGTTTAACAGTCATGTCATATGTCCAGCCTCCTCACGTCATATTTATCACACTATTTCTTATCTGAGGGATATTGGCCTAAAATTAAAATCACTACTGAATAGATCGAGACTAATTATTAAAAGCAGATTTGTATAATTTATGTAATTGGGTGTTTATGACCTTAAATACTAATAAGGTTACCACTAAAATCCATAATGAATTCAAGCCCTTTTTATTATGGTTTCACAAAATGTGGACTTCCAAGACTTTGGCAAAAAACCCACCTTCAATCCAACCATTTTATATTTGAGGGCAAAGGTCACAGCAGCAGATGCTGACCAACTGCTCCCGGATATTTTGTCAGATTCATCACATGCGCACAGAAACGTGAAGTCCGGCACCTTAACGAGCTGCAACTGCTGCTTGCGACCGGCGAAGGCGTTGAGATGTTGGCTGAGGGGGTCCAGAAGAGTCCTGACCTCCGTCTGCATGCTGCTCTGCTCCGCCAGATTGCTCAGAGGAATGAAAGGGGGAACGTTGTGGCGACTGATCCTCACCGTCGGCTTCAGGTCCAGCTCCAGGTTGTAGGTTTCGAAGTAGACGCCCTCGTAGGCTGTTGCAATAGACACGCACAGGCCTTTCCCCTGACGGGTCTTTATGATGTTGTACCCACCTGAGCGACATCAAGAGGTTGGATTGTGACAAACTGAGAAATAATCTGGAGATTTATAAGAGACTGTCAGATATAAATGTAAATGGGTGAATGACGTGAGAAGAGTACCAATGACGTCATAAGCATTCAGGAGGTCTTTCAGCTGTGTATGTCTGGCCATCAGCCGCAGTAGGTTTGAGTTCTCAGAGTCTTCATCCATTCCCTCCTCCTCTTCGTCTTCGTGTCTACACGGTTTGTCCATAGATGCCCTCAGTTTCTTGATATTCTGCAGTAGGAAGGTGTTAAATGCACCAACAAATCAGCCAAAAAGTGCATCATTAATAAAGCTTGCGAAAGAAAGTGCAACCTTTTCAAGTTGTTCAAAACCTCAGATACTGAAAACACAAAAATATACTCCACTAAGTCAAAATGCAGCATTTTAAACCATACTTAAGAAAAAAATCTATTCACAATATCAGCTAAATTAACTTTGTAATATTATTTTATATAAAGATGACGATGAAGTTGTTTAGAGTTGTTTTAGACTGCATTAGTTTGTCTATGTTTATGTGTGTATGTGCTATACGTCTATATTATTGTTATGTTGTGTCTCTGTATATAGTGTGAAATCACCTTGTGAGTCTCCATCTCGGCTCTCAGCTGCTCTCTCTGCCTCATCAGCGCTTCGGCTTTAGCCTTCAGCTCGTGCACGCGACTCAGTTGCTTGGGTTGAGTCTTACGGCTTCTTGCCTGAACTTCCAGCAGACTGAGGTGACTCAAAACACCTGCCGAGGGAACACATACTCCCGTTAAATTCACCCTCAAGCGACAGATGTTGACATTGTTAATATGAATCTTAAATATTGGATGTGAGGCTCATAAACTGTCGGGACCGCGCAATCTTTAGGCTAGCATCACAACAAACAAACTACTGTGAGCTAACGTTCAGTTAGCCGATAGATGTATAGCTGCACCAGTATACGAGCTTTACTAGTCCGGTTTACCTGTCTTAGACGCTCCCTCCATGGCCCGATAGTATTTATTTTATGTCATACAATGTACATTAGCCGCTTTAGACAGAAACGTTCTCTCCGAGTGGCGGATTTTGTTTGATTTTGGCGCGGCTGTCGCGTCATCAGCCGTAGCCACGCCCCCAGTTTCAACCCCGGAAGAGAATTCAAAACAACCTGTGATGACATGTGGCGCGGACCGAGAGATTAGCCAGTGTTTTTGTTCATTTCACGCGTTATGAACACAACAGAAGAGATACAACTAGAAGATGATATGTAATCAAACGGGTTTAAGTAACTCTTTTAGCGCTCTTGAACGTCTCGGTACTAACAGCATGGTGCCGATGACGGTTAGCCTCACCCGGATTACAACATGCTGGTGCGTAAAGGTGAGACCGTCTCGTGCTTTTTTTTCGGTTGACCATATCTTTTTTACTGCACTCTATTCTCAGATGAGACATGTGATTCAGATTTTTTTTTTATGACATGTCTGTTCACATTTCCTCATGTTCTGTCCAGTTGGCTGTTTGTTGGGGTTTGAGGGTCACATAGTGCATTCCTGCACGACTCCTTCCATCAGCTGCTAACAGTTACCTCTCCGACCTTATTGTATTCTGTGCTGCCTTCTGTGGTTGAGATTGGGTTTGAACTAAACTGACAACTCGGCATCAGTAAGTATTTTGATAAAAAAAAAATGTCAACAACTATTTTTTTTAAAAAGAGGTCACAGCTTCTTAAATACAATTATTTTTCTCTATATCTGTCCATCTCATTTTTATTTTTAAGAGACAAAGAACAATAACTTAACTATTTAAAATGTGTTTTGCCGTCTCTCCGTCAGTAACAATGGAAACTTAAAAAAATCTACACCCATTTGTTCCTTTTGACCTTCAAAGCCCCCCCTGAGGCCAGTTGCTACTGTTTGTCTTTGTGGTGCAGTATTCCCAAAGGCAGCAGATGGCAGGGTAGCAGTGCTGCAGCAGAACTGACTGAACACATAAACCAGGAGTCGGTATTTATGGATCAGCAAGTAGGGGAAAGTTGACCGGCAGGTTGTGTGACCTCGGTTTGTGTGTGTGGACCGAAGCTTGTCACGCGGAACGAGCGTCTTCTGCCGCCAACGGTTCACTCTAGGTGACTGCAGCGATTTCCTCCTCTGCCTATCTTATGTGTGAAGGGGCATGCATCTGTAAACATCTGGGGGGGGGGGATTCCAGGACGCTAGGAGAGCATGTGGTCAACTTCTTTGCCCGTCAAGCGAAGTGATTAATCAAAATATTATCGGATGCAAAAAGCCGCAACATGCCCGCAAAGCTTCCCCTCTCACACACACAGAGATATCGTTTAACCCGTGTTTGTAATTCTTCAAGGCTCCGGGACTCTCCTGACTGATGGGTGTGGACAGAGACTTCCCCCATCCGTCTGAAGGAGGACCAAACCTTCTGCCGCCGAGGCTCAAACACCGTCGGCATGGACCCGTCCGACCAGAAGCACTTTACGGCCGCAGACTATGTAATATTTGCGCTCTTGCTCGCCGCCTCCATCAGCATCGGGCTGTACCACGCTCTTTCGGGGGGGCGTCAGCGCACCACGCAGGAGTTCCTGCTGGCGGATCGCAGCATGAGCTGCCTTCCCATTTCTCTGTCGCTGCTCGCCTCATTCCAGTCCGCGGTGGCGATTATCGGCGTGCCGGCGGAAGTCTTCGCTCACGGCACTCAGTACTGGTTCATCGGCTGTGCCTACTTCCTCGGCCTGCTCATTCCGGCCCACGTTTTCATTCCCGTGTTGTACAGACTGCATCTCTCCAGCGCTTATGAGGTATGACGGGGCAGCTTGGTCGGTTTTAAATGATTCAAATCATCGATGATGTGATTTAAACCAGATGAATGGTGTGTATCCCTTTTTTTTGACGTGTACTTTTCGTGCTTGTTTTGTTTTCACAGTATCTTGAGCTGCGCTTCAGCAAAGCGGTGCGTATCTGTGGAACCTTGGCCTTCATCTTCCAGACAGTGAGTCTTCTCATAAATTCTGTACAGTAGGAATGCACCAATACCACTTTCTGCAGATGCTGAGTTCCGATGTGATCGTATCTCACTGCATTTTTATGATTTTCATATGAGGTCATTTGCATTCACGCTGAGCTGATGTTGTCAATGAAACATATACCAACCAATACCGATTCGCCATAACGGACATGTAAAGATGAGGAAAATTAAATGTTGTACTTGTTTGAAGCTTAAACAGCCCAACAAAGGGAAAGAGAAAATCCACGTTGCTACATCTTTGACACATTCATATGAAGCGTACAGACATCAAAATATCAATATTCACGTCTGAATGTCGGCAAGAGGGCATATAAGCATTTTTGGGCAAAAATATGTTCCTAATTGCCCGGATTCGATCTAGTGGATAAGATTTCCGCCTCCTCATTTGCTCGAAACATACAAGAGGCACATTTATTTATCGCCTTGAACCTCCTTTATTTTTTATACACCTTTATGACACGGCCCGTCCCTGATTTATCCTTTTACTCCGCTACAGGTCGTCTATATGGGAGTTTGTGTGTACACCCCTGCCTTTGCACTAAATGCTGGTAAGATGACGTATTTTACTTGCGACTCAAGTCCATTTGGACATAGACGATCTGTGTGATCAATGTGTTGCTGTGTTTTCTTTCAGCCACTGGATTTGAATTATGGGGTTCAGTGCTGGCTACTGGACTAGTGTGCACATTGTACACAACAATGGTGAGTCTTTTCTTGGCTTAACTTCGCCTCCCCAACTCATTCTTTTGGATTTTGGTATCTTAACAGGCCAATTGGGTGCCATGTCTCTCTTGACAGCTCAGGGGTGACTTAATCTCTCCCCCCCCCCCCCCAAATAAAGTTCTCAACAAAATTCTTTAGAATTTACATTTGGCTTTGTCAAAGATTGTCTGAGAAAAGTGTCAATGAAAAAAGAAAAAGGTCCATTAATCACATTTCAGACCGATTTATAGTAAATAAATAAAGACCATCTCACATTTATTCCCTGTGTGTCTCGTCTGCTCCTAACAGGGTGGGTTGAAGGCCGTCATCTGGACAGACGTCTTTCAGACCGTCGTGATGTTTGCAGGGCAGCTGGCCGTCATCGTGGTGGGCATTCAACAGGCTGGAGGCGTGTCCGAAGTTTGGAGGAAAGTCCGGGAGGGAAACCGCATCGCTGCTCTGGAGTGAGTCCACGTCGCAGCAAAGGCAGCATCATTTTTAATTTAAGTGAAAATCAACTCTCATCAACTGTGGCTTTCTGCAGTATTTTTGAAAGTGTGTTGCTTTTTAAAGATTGATGCAACACAATAAGCAGCTTACACCTCCCTTTTGGGCAGACGTTGTTTGTAATTTAGCTTACTGATTTTAAATATAAAAAGGCAATTATTTTCAGGAAACAACTAAAATCATTTCAATACATAATCATGTTATTTCTTTTTATTTTCAGGCGAGCATGAAATATATATGCTTTCCTACAAATAGTGAATCATATTTTTATTTACTTTTTACAATTATTGTAATTATTAAAACTAAAATATTCAGTAATTATTTTTATTTTTTTCAGGCAAGCATCAAATATATATTTTTTCCTACAAATAGTGAATCGTATTTATTTTGATTTTCCTTCTTTTTTATTAATTATTGTAATTGCTAAGACTAAAATATTCAGTTATAATTTTTTTCAGAATGTAAATTATCTGTAAATACACAGAACTGGTGGAAAATGCATGGAACAAAGAATATTACAAAATCAATTGAGTTGCATATGCTAGTATTAATGCTTTGTCTTTACACTGTTCAGCCTGAACCCGGATCCTACCGAGAGACACACCTTCTGGACTCTGGGGGTTGGGGGGGTCTTCCTCATGCTGTCCCTGTACGGAGTCAACCAGGCTCAGGTCCAACGGTATCTCAGCGCCCGCACAGAGAAAGAGGCTGTCAGGTTTGTTAAAAGAAAAAAAACGAGACTTACTTTCAGTGAAAATGCTTTAAAGTTTCATGGGTTTTGCACTTGGTACCATGGTTACTGGTCTCCAACCGGCAAGGAGGCGCTCTGAAAAGCCCGGTTGTATTACGGCTAAGTGCGTCTGAAAAAAGAAAGTAAGATATAAATATATATTTTTTAAAAATATACAAAACCTTTTTTCTTCTTTAAATAAATATATCAAACATTTTTTTAAGGATTCCTTAAATTATTGTAAAAAGGTTTTGTGTAAAAAAAGAAAATATATATATATATATTTAAAAAGAAAGTACAATAGAAAATACAATAGTTTTATAGAATTTATTTTTATATTTAAAAAGAAAGTACAATAATTTATAGAATCCTTCGCTAAAAAGTTTTATATTGTTATTTAAAGAAAAATATTTTTTTTTATAAAAAAATATATATTCAAAAAGAAAGTGTGTGTGTATATATATATATATATATATATATATATATATATATATATATATATATATATATATATATATATATATATATATCGGCACTTTTTAATATCTCATATAGTAATTGTCAAGCAATCTCTGGGAAGTTAAGTGCTAACCAGCACAGTATTGAGTGTTTAGTGGATAAAACAAGGCCTCCTTTCCTTACTTCCTGCTTCCTGTCTGCAGGTCGTGCTACATGGCGTTTCCCTCCCTGCAGTTGTCTCTGGCTCTGAGCTGTGTGATGGGACTGGTCATGTTCGCACTTTACTGTGGAGAGGATCACTCCGAAAAGCTGGCTTCCTCTTCAAAGGATGCGGTGAGTTTAATTTCCTCTTTTTCTCATTTTGGTGTTGTCATCGACCAAATCATCCGCGTTACATTTTGGGGAACGGAGTTATGTAAAAACCCTCCAGGGCACGTAGCGTTAACACCAATATTACAGCAGCATAAAGATTTGCCTAATGTATATCGGGAGTCCTTCTAGCGTTATGTAAATGCAGAATGCACATTGTCAGATCTGAGTTTTTTTGCTTTACGTTGGTAAACAAAGCCATGCAAACCAGGCGTCGTGCATTTCATTTGTGTTTTGTGTTATTCCCACAGATGGTGATTTACTTTGTGATGGATATGCTGCAAGGTCTGCCCGGTCTGCCCGGACTGTTCGTTGCGTGCTTGTTCAGCGCCGCTCTCAGGTACCGGGCGGTCCACAGCGTCGGTCTAGATCTAGTTTCTCCATTAAATCTTGCACGTGAGGCTGTGACTCGGTTTGGCTCCCGTCAAAGTTTCCTCGAGTTAGTTTGTTGTTGCGCTTCGTAAATAAAAGCCCCCAAAAAACCTCACGGATTCGGCTAATTATCGTTTTGCAATGATCAATCTCATTTTATAACGTGATCATTCTAATAAGATGCAATCCGTAAGTCTCATGCAGATTTATTGCGACAGCTTCACAGACATCATCCTCAAAAAATTATACCGGTAAATCGACACCTAAAAGACTGGATAATAAACTGGCAACTGAGTGTGTAATCATGTTTCAGTGATCTGGTTTCCCTGAAAAAGAAACTGCAATTAATCCTTATGTAAATCTAATGAGAAAGCTTTTTATTAAAATGTGTCTGTTCTCCTCCTGCCACGTCTCTCAAGACGGGTGTGAACAAATAATGTTAATAATGCTTTAAAATCAAATGTCCATGTATTTGTTCTTGTTTTGAGAGGAATGAGGACGGAATTCCGTTCCGTTGTCACTGCGTGTGTTTTAAAGACGGCAGTGAGGTATGTAAAGTGTGTGTTTTCCTCCCCGTGCAGCACCATCTCCTCTGCTTTTAACTCTCTGGCCACCGTGACGATGGAGGACCTCGTCAAGCCACATTTCCCCGCCATGACGGAGGCGAGAGCCACCCTGCTGTCCAAAGCCTTCGGTCCGCTCTAGAAGTTCCTCCTCCGTTGACCGAGAGTTGCGTGACGACGCCCGTTCTGACCTGTCGCCCCCTTGTGTCTCCCCGCTGTCAGCCTTGTCCTACGGGCTGCTGTGCATGGCCATGGCCTACTTCACTCACCTGATGGGCGACTCGGTCCTCCAGGTGAGCGCTCAAGTGTCACCACGTAAAACTCCGGCGATGGTGTTGCTAGATGTGCACTGATTGTGTCATTGTGATTTGAAACCCCCCCCCCCCCCCCCCCCCCCCCCCCTCAGGTGGCTTTGAAGATCTTCGGGATGGTCGGCGGTCCCGTTCTCGGTCTGTTCTGTCTCGGGATGTTCTTCCCGTGGGCCAACTCCACCGTAAGTGGAGCGTCGTCCATGAGATCTGTCGCGTGGTTGTTTATCGGGACTAAATTTAATGTATAGAGATGATACAAAACATTTTTTTTCTTTAAATAAATGCATTTTTTTATAAAGATTCCTTAATTATTGTAAAAAGTTTTGTAAAAAAAATAATATTTATATTTAAAAAGAAAGTACAATAGAAAATACTACATTTTAAAGAATCCTTTTTCTAGAAGTTTTCTAGAAAGTTTTTTTACATTTAAAAATAAAGTACAATAATGTATGGAAAGGTTTTATGTTTTTATTTAAAGAAAAATAAAGTTTTGTAAAAAAAAACATTAAAAAAGCCGCTCCTTTTTACATACTCTGCTCACATTCAAACAGGTTTTTTTTTTAACATCCACGCCAAAAGCCATCAGTTTTACAATAGATAGTTTTTTAAAACCTGATGCTCCAAGGAAGGTCTTCCCCCGTGGCGTTCTGCACACGCAGCACGACGTCACAGCCTCTCGGAAATCCCGACGGCTTGTTTTTAAAAGCATTTCTCCACGGATTCAGTGTTGTATTTATTTAGCACCTAGACCTGCTTCATGAGCAACATGGAGATCTCATGTTATCATTTTGTGACCCCTCTGATTCATTTTGGACCTTGTTTGGGATCCCGCCCCCCGCATTGCAAAACCACTCCTGTTACAGTTGATTTTCATTAATAGATGTAAAGAATAATTCCTATAATACATTGTCCGAACAATAAAAAACAGTCCCTCCGGAAGTTGAGACAGTTACTATGACAACCATAAACCTCTGAAGTGCACTTATCCGCGTTAAATTATTTCTCCCCCCCTCCGTGGTCACCAGGGGGCGCTGGCCGGTCTGGGAGCCGGTCTGGCTTTGGCTTTCTTGGTCGGCATCGGGAGCATCGTCACCCGCGGCGGCTCCGGCGCGATGCCGCTGCCGGGCAACACGACGTCTGCGCTTCACGCCGCGCTCGCCAACGTCACTCTGAGGTACGCGGACGGACGGCACAATAAGATTTGTTTTTTTCCCGGTCCTTTTTTACGAGTTAACCATCGCTCTCTGTCCTCCAGCCGACCGTCTGGGCTGAACCGCTTGTACTCGTTGTCCTACATGTGGTACAGCGCCTTCGGCTGCGCGGCGGTCGTTCTCACCGGCCTGGCCGTCAGCTTCCTCACAGGCGAGCCCATCCCCACCCTGCTCTCTATAACTTACAATACATCATTATACTTTAACATGTTTAACCCTCCTGTTACCTTTGGGGTCAATTTGAGCCCATTCAATGTTTAACGTCTCTAAAAAAATGATTGACTTTTTTTTTTTGCTTCATATTTCATGACTTTTCCTCATTTATTGGGGAAAACACAAAATACACATGATGATATGTTTTCACTGTCCTGTACAATTTGACCCCAGGCTGTTTTTCACTTTGTAAAACATATAAGAAAAATCAACCTTTTTATTTATTTAAAGAGCTATTTAGGTACTCAACAAACAAACAAACATAAAGTGACACTTAAACTTGGAAAACAATATTAATTCTAATCATTTTCTAGAGGTTTTAATTGCCGTGGTCAAAAAAGGTAAAAGCTGTTAGTAACTTTGAAGGTAACAGGAGGGTTAAAAGTATTTCTCTGTGTGTTTGTGTTACTATTCAGGTCCGATGAGAGAAGAAGATGTGACGCCCGGCACGATCTATCCCTTGATGGGGAAACTGATGTGTCTCCTACCTGAACCTCTGAAGAAGAAGCTCTGCTGCGTGACTCCTCTGGGGCAGACGGTCAGTGGAGTGATGACTGAACACCGGCTGCACGCTTGAGATCTGCATCGTCGACCAATCGGAACACAGTGATGCAGTTCTAGCTGTGGAGTGACTGAACTACGTGCCACTGCTTTACTTTGTCGTTGGTTAAATGTCTTTTCGACTTCAATTTTAAAAGTTGTAGCCAGGCATGTGTCGGTCAACCCCTTGGGTCCTCACTGAGATACACAGTGGGTACGGAAAGTATTCAGACCCCTTTAAAATATTCACTCTTTGTTTCATTGCAGCCATTTGCTGAAATCAAAAAAGGTCATTTTATTTCTCATTAATGGTCACTCGGCCCCCCATCTTGACAAAAAAAAAACAGAAATTTAGAAAATGTATTAAAAATGAAAAACTGAAATATCATATCAGGATCCCCTGATATTTTGTCTAGAGGTTGGCATTTTGTTTTCTGAGGGAAATATCTTTGTAACTTTTGGATGATCGGTTGTAACGTTTCCTGGCGGACACTCAAAGAAAGATTTGTGATCCTAAAAACGTCAACTTGATAAATATATTTGTGTTCCATCGTGCGTGGCAGTGAGCTGCTGTAAAGCTCTCTCGGAGCAACTAGGTGCAGTCGCCCGATTCGGGCTATTTCCTCAACAGAGGAGAGGTGATTGTCAAAGAATATGAGATTGATTTGGTCAATAAGTAACATAAAAGAAAATTAACCAGAATTGTAATACAGCTTCCATTATCCTTTTTTCTAGATTTCTTTTATTGTATCTCGAATCCTTAATGTTTCCGTGTAAATATAATATGCCAGGCTGAACACGTGCCGTCTTCCTCTTTTATATCTTGTTTTATGCGTCCCGGCGTCCTCTGTTAACTTTGTTCAATGTCACTCCGCTATAAATTGAATCCTCGAGCACTAAAGCCTCTAAAGTCCAGACTCTGGCATCCGGCCAGTGTTTTCCTCAAGGACACTTCAACATGCGCACAATAAGAGCCGCGGATTAAACCGCCGACCTTGTGGATCAAGGACCACTCGGCGGCGATGCCGAGGCCCCGCCCCCTTCATGTTGAAATGTCTCTTTGTCGATCTCCATCACGAGGTCAAAATACCATTTGCTCACGGTTAGTGCTAGCAAATACTAATATGCTAAACTACGTCGCATAATATCTGCTAAACGTCAGTGTGCCCAGTGTTACTCAATCAGTGACCAAATCCTAAAACTAATTATATAAAAACAACAATCACAATGTATTAAACTGAACTAAAAATATCATGAGAAAAAAGCTCTTCGAACATATCAAAATATAAAACCTAAATAAGCAATGATTAAACAATATGACTTTACAATAAAACTAATTACACTGTCACACTATCCAGAAATATATATATATATATTTTATTTAATTTTACAGTGCTTTATTTATATTTACATTTACATATATGTTGTGTATATGCTGTGTGTATATATACACATATATTTTATTTTATGTTATTTTGTATTTTATATTTCTCTTTCTTTCTTTCTTATACTTATATTTTATTGTGTTTAGTTTTATCGGGCTGCTTCTGTTGTCACCAAATTTCCCCTTGGGGATTAATAAAGTATATTTCATTCATTCATTTACAAAAGTTAAATTAAATCGCTCCAACTGATCTTTTTTAAATTGTCCTTTCAGCTCCCAGCACAACACAAAGAAGGCAACGGGCTAGCGGCGCCGGGAGAGGACGGGGCGTCGCCGGGGGAGACGGACAGATTTCTCCCCGAGCCTCAAGCGGCTCTCGTGGAGCACGAGACGACGGTGTGACCGCTCGCCGTGGCGTTGTGAACAGCGCGTTGCGATCTGAGGACAGAACGTGAACGCGAGGCCCTCGGCCGTTGCTCTTCTACACAGTTTACACGCACGCTGGTCGACATCGGGGTCGACCGTCTGTCTGCTCCTCGTGTGCGGACGTGTCTTTTTACTTTTTTTTTTTTTTTTTTTTTTAAAGACTGTTCAATGGTAATAATTTAAATTCCGGTGAACTAAAAAGCCAAACAAGAAGACGTTTTTCTACCGGTCGTGATTATACTTGACTAATGTTGAACTACTGCAGCTGTGTGAAAGGTCCTGAGTGAGAAGATGAAGCCTCC
The DNA here is from genome assembly GCA_036178185.1 of Liparis tanakae. Lineage (NCBI taxonomy): Eukaryota > Metazoa > Chordata > Actinopteri > Perciformes > Liparidae > Liparis > Liparis tanakae. The sequence continues at coordinate 5,062,132 of CM070093.1, forward strand.
ATTTTTAACAATGTATGTGTGAATTTGTGTCTGTATTGCAGCTGAAACACTGAAGGAGATAAACGGTTTTGTAGTTGTCCCATTCTATTGTCATTCATTATTATGAATTGATTATTATTTCATTCATAAGAAAACTCACATCACTAAATCATTCAACTATTCAGAATTCTTTCTCTAACTGCGTTTTCTCTACAACCTGTGACATCATGAGCGCTCCTCTTTCCGTCAGTCGTAAACAAAAGGGTTGTATAATAATAATTCCAGCCGGTCTGTGACCCAATAATAGTTTTATGAACGGCTGTATTTTCATGCCGTTGACCATCTGCGTGCCTCTGCTGGTTTTGCATGTGACATATTGGTCTGATATCTGCACCTGAACGGACATATTAAAAATTTAGAAATATCACAACGATGGATTACCAGAATAAAAACTGATGCTAAATACTGCAATGCATTGTGGGGCATTTGAGAATGCAGTAAACTATAGCCTAGTGTTCGAGGGCTCTCTGGCCGACGTGTTCTGTGAGTCAACATCATATGCAGACTTTGCCCGATGGAATTACCCACAATTCATTGCAATATGAAGTTAAACCCAACCAGTGGAAGCATGGAGACGTAAAACAAAAAGACGGCACATGTTCATCCTGGTGATGGACATTAAGGCAACAACAGTTAGGATTAAAGATGAAACATTTATTTATTTATTCATCAAATATTTAATTCAGCCATTAAAGCTGTCGTGACATGAGTAAATCGATTATTTGAAATGACCTTGTCTTAAGATCAAAGAGCTCGGAAGACGTTCAAATCAGGGAGTAAAGAATATAAAATAAATACTAAAAAATAAGTATCTTTTTTTGTACGTGATATTGGGAGCAACGTGCTGCTCCATTCATATCCACAGCATTTGAAGCCCTCACCTTCAACCATGGAGGGCCCAGGGTGTGTTAACACGCTGATTGATGCTCAGCGGAGACAATGCAGACGTCATGGACGTCAACATGTTATCATTGCCATGGCGAGGTATTTGATATGGGATACGAGCCCCCATTTTTGAAAGTCAAATTAGATCCACATCATAGCTCTTTGTACTTTGCATATCGCCCCAAAGAAAACTAGTGGAGTTCACTGTTACCTAGAACCAAGCTGGAGGCTTTCTCACTGCCTCGTCGCTCCACCATCAGATCCACCATCAGCTCCATCTTCAGCTCCATCAGCTCCATCATCAGCTCCATCATTGGGCTGCAGTCATTTGCGGGAACAGACCGGGTCAACAGACGTCGTAAGATTAAAACAGGTGAGCTGATCTTTCTATATTGATGATCTATCGTTGATATACCCGTCATATACTGTATTTCTACAAAGCGTGTGTACTAGCTGTTGCAGTGCAACATACGACACAAATACTTTTGATAATGTATTCTGGAAAAGTGACATGTATTGTAGTATGTAAAAAAAGAAAGTTTGAAAAGAATGTGCCGTTTTCCTTTTTTTTCTAATTCCAGGTATTCAGTGCAATAATTTCATTATCATCTGATTTAGTCTGATGGGTTCAGAATAGCCGTTAATGGGAGTTGAATAAACTACAAAAAAACAACCCTTCATACGTGAATGCAGTTGTTTTTTTTCTGTTGTAAATTAAGAAATCCAGATACCAGAATATTTTAGAGCTGTAGAGATTTATGTGAAAATACTGATAGTCAAATTCAGAAGAAAAAAAACATGGTGACACTTAATTTATAATATTAAAAGAATTAATCTAAATCACGGGTCTCAGGATGGAGGGTGTCCGGAGTGTAAAGTCCTTTGAGGCAACTTTGTGACTTTGGGCTACATACATAAAACGTACATTGTTTTATTATTTCTCTGCAGAAACTTTGCAATAAAAGTAAAATCTGAGGTACCAATATTTTTTCTGTTTGGAAAATGATCTTAATACAAACTAGAGGGACTTTGGAGAGTCACGTCACTTTACATTATTTCCCCCCTGTATATTTAGTATTAGAATAAGTATTTAGTTTTTAGTATTGTGTTTTGTGTTTTATATTTATTTTCTTTAATGCTCTGATGTGCACCACTGCTGTGATTTTTATCATATCATAAATTGATCGGCGTTAATAATGAAAAGATGTTTGATCCAAAATGATCGTACAGGACAGTCGGACGATTGTTCTGCTCATTAAGTTCTGTTCATAAAGTTCTGCTCATAAAGTTCTGTTCATAAAGTTCTGTTCATTAAGTTCTGTTCATAAAGTTCTGCTCATAAAGTTCTGTTCATAAAGTTCTGCTGATAAAGTTCTGCTCATTAAGTTCTGCTCATTAAGTTCTGCTCATAAAGTTCTGCTCTTAAAGGGCCAATGCAAAGCACTTCTTCTGTTATTGTTTATTTACAGGACCAGGATGTGGACCTTATTTGTTCTTTATATCCTGGGACTAAACATCTGTCAGGTAAATCAGTATAATAACATTACACAATGGAGCTTAAAATAAAAAAATTGCAACAATACATTTTATTAAACAAAATTATCTTCTTTGGACTTTTTTTCAGACTACTGCAGACGGTAAAAAAAAGTTTCAAAATCCTCTTTTTTCTTTGGCATTACTTTGTTCTTAAATGTGTACAACAACAACTTCTAGCATGTCGGTTGACGCCCGTCTGTTTTTCTACCTTTCAGACAATTCAACACAAATGTATTATTTCAAACTGATCATAGAGGAGAGTGTCATCGCAAACATCACTACGAGACTCACACCTTTTGTGAACATCAGCGACCTGGAGGTCAACGACCTCAAAATGACAACAAGTAAAATCCTTTCTATTTTCCTAAAAAAAAAAAAAAAGACACATATTCTATATTCCTTACATTTT